>CAVMGG010000836.1:0-30612 GCA_963680895.1 Fragum sueziense | reverse complement strand
TGACTGACTGACTGACTGACTGACTGACTGACTGACTGACTGACTGACTGACTGACTGACTGACTGACTGACTGACTGACTGACTGACTGACTGACTGACTGACTGACTGACTGACTGACTGACTGACTGACTGACTGACTGAGTAGCTGACTAACTGACTAACTGACTGACTGACTGACTGACTAACTGACTGACTGACTGACTGACTGACTGACTGACTGACTGACTGACTGACTGACTGACTGACCGACCGACGACCGACCGACCGACCGACCGACCGACCGACCGACCGACCGACCGACCGACCGACCGACCGACCGACCGACCGACCCGACCCGACCCGACCCGACCGACCCCGACCCGACCCGACCCGACCCGACCCGACCCGACCCGACCCGAACCCGACCGACCGACCGACCGACCGACCGACCGACCGACTGACCCACCCACAGACCGACCCACCCACAGACCGACCCACCCACCGTCAGACTGACTGACTCAGTGACTGACCCACCCACCGACAGACTGACTGACTCAGTGACTGACTGACTGGCTCAGTGAATGACAGGCTGAGCAACTGACTGACCTACTGAGTGACTGGCTGACTGACAGACTTGATGACCTAAAGACAGACTGACTGACCCACTGAATGACAAATTGACCTACTGACTGACTGGCTGATCTACTGACTGACTGACTGATCTCTTGACCTGCTAACTGGTTGACCTACTGACTGACTGACTGGCTGACCTACTGACTGACTGAGTGACTAGCTGTCTGACAGACTGAGTGACTAGCTGTCTGACTGACTGACTGGGTGACTAGCTGTCTGACAGACTGAGTGACTTGCTGTCTTACAGTCTGAGTGATTAGCTGACTGACCAACTAACTGACTGACTTACAGATTGGCTGACCCTAGTGACTGGCTGAATGACCTAATGACGGACTGGCTGACCCACTGACTGACAGAATGACCTACTGACTGACTGGCTGACCTACTGGCAGACTGACTAACTGACTGACTGATCGATCGACCAAATGACTGACCTACTGAAAGACCTACTGACAGACTGACCTACTGACTGAGAGACAGACTGACTGACCTACTGACTGAATGACTGACTGACTCACAGACTGACTCACTGACTGTGACTGACTCACTGACTGACTCACTGACTGTGACTGACTCACTTACTGTGACTGACTCACTGACTGTGACTGACTGACTGATTTACTGACTGACTGACTGGCTGACATACTGACTGACTGAGTGAGTAGATGTCTGACAGACTGAGTGACTAGCTGTCTGACAGACTGAGTGACTGACTGACCGACCGACGGTAAGACCGACTGACTGACCAACCTACTGAGTGACTAGCTGTCTGACAGACTGAGTGACTAGCTGACTAACTAGCTGACTAGCTGACTGACTAGCTGACTGACTGACTGACTGACTGACTGACCTTATGACTGCTGAATGACCTAATGACGGACTGGCTGACCCACAGACTGACAGAATGACCTACTGACTGACTGACTGACCTACTGGCAGACTGACTGACTGACTGACTGACTGACTGACTGACTGACTGACTGACTGACTGACTGACTGACTGACTGACTGACTGACTGACTGACTAATTGACTAACTGACTGACTGACTGACTGACTAACTGACTGACTGACTGACTGACTGACTGACTGACTGACTGACCGACTGACTGACTGACCGACCGACCGACGACCGGACCGACCGACCGACCGACCGACCGACCGACCGACCGACCGACCGACCGACCGACCGACCGACCCGACCCGACCCGACCCGACCCGACCCGACCCGACCCGACCCGACCCGACCCGACCCGACCCGACCCGACCCGACCGACCGACCGACCGACCGACCGACCGACGACCGACTGACCCACCCACAGACCGACCCACCCACAGACCGACCCACCCACCGACAGACTGACTGACTCAGTGACTGACCCACCCACCGACAGACTGACTGACTCAGTGACTGACTGACTGGCTCAGTGAATGACAGGCTGAGCAACTGACTGACCTACTGAGTGACTGGCTGACTGACAGACTTGATGACCTAAAGACAGACTGACTGACCCACTGAATGACAAATTGACCTACTGACTGACTGGCTGATCTACTGACTGACTGACTGATCTCTTGACCTGCTAACTGGTTGACCTACTGACTGACTGACTGGCTGACCTACTGACTGACTGAGTGACTAGCTGTCTGACAGACTGAGTGACTAGCTGTCTGACTGACTGACTGGGTGACTAGCTGTCTGACAGACTGAGTGACTAGCTGTCTTACAGTCTGAGTGATTAGCTGACTGACCAACTAACTGACTGACTTACAGATTGGCTGACCTAGTGACTGCTGAATGACCTAATGACGGACTGGCTGACCCACTGACTGACAGAATGACCTACTGACTGACTGGCTGACCTACTGGCAGACTCACTAACTGACTGACTGACTGATCGATCGACCAAATGACTGACCTACTGAAAGACCTACTGACAGACTGACCTACTGACTGAGAGACAGACTGACTGACCTACTGACTGAATGACTGACTGACTCACAGACTGACTCACTGACTGTGACTGACTCACTGACTGACTCACTGACTGTGACTGACTCACTTACTGTGACTGACTCACTGACTGTGACTGACTGACTGATTTACTGACTGACTGACTGGCTGACATACTGACTGACTGAGTGAGTAGATGTCTGACAGACTGAGTGACTAGCTGTCTGACAGACTGAGTGACTGACTGACCGACCGACGGTAAGACCGACTGACTGACCAACCTACTGAGTGACTAGCTGTCTGACAGACTGAGTGACTAGCTGACTAACTAGCTGACTAGCTGACTGACTAGCTGACTGACTGACTGACTGACTGACTGACCTTATGACTGCTGAATGACCTAATGACGGACTGGCTGACCCACAGACTGACAGAATGACCTACTGACTGACTGGCTGACCTACTGACTGACTGGCTGACCTACTGGCAGACTGACTGACTGACTGACTGACTGACTGACTGACTGACTGACTGACTGACTGACTGACTGACTGACTGACTGACTGAATGACTGACTGACTGACTGACTGACTGACTGACTGACTGACTGACTGACTGACTGACTGACTGACTGACTGACTGACTGACTGACTGACTAACTGACTAACTGACTAACTGACTGACTGACTGACTGACTAACTGACTGACTGACTGACTGACTGACTGACTGACTGACTGACTGACTGACTGACTGACCGACCGACCGACCGACCGACCGACCGACCGACCGACCGACCGACCGACCGACCGACCCGACCCGACCCGACCCGACCCGACCCGACCCGACCCGACCCGACCCGACCCGACCCGACCCGACCCGACCCGACCCGACCGACCGACCCGACCGACCGACCTACCGACCGACTGACCTCACCACAGACCGACCCACCCACAGACCGACCCCCCACACCCCCCACCGACAGACTGACTGACTCAGTGACTGACCCACCCACCGACAGACTGACTGACTCAGTGACTGACTGACTGGCTCAGTGAATGACAGGCTGAGCAACTGACTGACCTACTGAGTGACTGGCTGACTGACAGACTTGATGACCCTAAAGACAGACTGACTGACCCACTGAATGACAAATTGACCTACTGACTGACTGGCTGATCTACTGACTGACTGACTGATCTCTTGACCTGCTAACTGGTTGACCTACTGACTGACTGACTGCTGACCTACTGACTGACTGAGTGACTAGCTGTCTGACAGACTGAGTGACTAGCTGTCTGACTGACTGACTGGGTGACTAGCTGTCTGACAGACTGAGTGACTAGCTGTCTTACAGTCTGAGTGATTAGCTGACTGACCAACTAACTGACTGACTTACAGATTGGCTGACCTAGTGACTGCTGAATGACCTAATGACGGACTGCTGACCCACTGACTGACAGAATGACCTACTGACTGACTGGCTGACCTACTGGCAGACTGACTAACTGACTGACCTGATCGATCGACAAATGACTGACCTACTGAAAGACCTACTGACAGACTGACCTACTGACTGAGAGACAGACTGACTGACCTACTGACTGAATGACTGACTGACTCACAGACTGACTCACTGACTGTGACTGACTCACTGACTGACTCACTGACTGTGACTGACTCACTTACTGTGACTGACTCACTGACTGTGACTGACTGACTGATTTACTGACTGACTGACTGGCTGACATACTGACTGACTGAGTGAGTAGATGTCTGACAGACTGAGTGACTAGCTGTCTGACAGACTGAGTGACTGACTGACCGACCGACGGTAAGACCGACTGACTGACCAACCTACTGAGTGACTAGCTGTCTGACAGACTGAGTGACTAGCTGACTAACTAGCTGACTAGCTGACTGACTAGCTGACTGACTGACTGACTGACTGACTGACCTTATGACTGCTGAATGACCTAATGACGGACTGGCTGACCCACAGACTGACAGAATGACCTACTGACTGACTGGCTGACCTACTGGCAGACTGACTGACTGACTGACTGACTGACTGACTGACTGACTGACTGACTGACTGACTGACTGACTGACTGACTGACTGACTGACTGACTGACTGACTGACTGACTGACTGACTGACTGACTGACTGACTGACTGACTGAGTAGCTGACTAACTGACTAACTGACTGACTGACTGACTGACTAACTGACTGACTGACTGACTGACTGACTGACTGACTGACTGACTGACTGACTGACTGACCGACCGACCGACCGACCGACCGACCGACCGACCGACCGACCGACCGACCGACCGACCGACCGACGACCGACCGACCCGACCCGACCCGACCCGACCCGACCCGACCCGACCCGACCCGACCCGACCCGACCCGACCCCGACCCGACCCGACCCGACCGACCGACCGACCGACCGACCGACCGACGACCGACCGACCGACCGACCGACTGACCCACCCACAGACCGACCCACCCACAGACCGACCCACCCACCGACAGACTGACTGACTCAGTGACTGACCCACCCACCGACAGACTGACTGACTCAGTGACTGACTGACTGGCTCAGTGAATGACAGGCTGAGCAACTGACTGACCTACTGAGTGACTGGCTGACTGACAGACTTGATGACCTAAAGACAGACTGACTTGACCCACTGAATGACAAATTGACCTACTGACTGACAGACTGAGTGACTAGCTGTCTTACAGTCTGAGTGATTAGCTGACTGACCAACTAACTGACTGACTTACAGATTGGCTGACCTAGTGACTGCTGAATGACCTAATGACGGACTGGCTGACCCACTGACTGACAGAATGACCTACTGACTGACTGGCTGACCTACTGGCAGACTGACTAACTGACTGACTGATCGATCGATCGACCAAATGACTGACCTACTGAAAGACCTACTGACAGACTGACCTACTGACTGAGAGACAGACTGACTGACCTACTGACTGAATGACTGACTGACTCACAGACTGACTCACTGACTGTGACTGACTCACTGACTGACTCACTGACTGAGACTGACTCACTTACTGTGACTGACTCACTGACTGTGACTGACTGACTGATTTACTGACTGACTGACTGGCTGACATACTGACTGACTGAGTGAGTAGATGTCTGACAGACTGAGTGACTAGCTGTCTGACAGACTGAGTGACTGACTGACCGACCGACGGTAAGACCGACTGACTGACCAACCTACTGAGTGACTAGCTGTCTGACAGACTGAGTGACTAGCTGACTAACTAGCTGACTAGCTGACTGACTAGCTGACTGACTGACTGACTGACTGACCTTATGACTGCTGAATGACCTAATGACGGACTGGCTGACCCACAGACTGACAGAATGACCTACTGACTGACTGGCTGACCTACTGGCAGACTGACTGACTGACTGACTGACTGACTGACTGACTGACTGACTGACTGACTGACTGACTGACTGACTGACTGACTGACTGACTGACTGACTGACTGACTGACTGACTGACTGACTGACTGACTGACTGACTGACTGACTGACTGACTGAGTAGCTGACTAACTGACTTATTGACTGACTGACTGACTGACTAACTGACTGACTGACTGACTGACTGACTGACTGACTGACTGACTGACTGACTGACTGACTGACTGACCGACCGACCGACCGACCGACCGACCGACCGACCGACCGACCGACCGACCGACCGACCGACCGACCGACCGACCGACCGACCCGACCCGACCCGACCCGACCCGACCCGACCCGACCCGACCCGACCCGACCCGACCCGACCCGACCCGACCCGACCCGACCGACCGACCGACCTACCGACCGACCGACCGACCGACCGACCGACCGACTGACCCACCCACAGACCGACCCACCCACAGACCGACCCACCCACCGACAGACTGACTGACTCAGTGACTGACCCACCCACCGACAGACTGACTGACTCAGTGACTGACTGACTGGCTCAGTGAATGACAGGCTGAGCAACTGACTGACCTACTGAGTGACTGGCTGACTGACAGAATTGATGACCTAAAGACAGACTGACTGACCCACTGAATGACAAATTGACCTACTGACTGACTGGCTGATCTACTGACTGACTGACTGATCTCTTGACCTGCTAACTGGTTGACCTACTGACTGACTGACTGGCTGACCTACTGACTGACTGAGTGACTAGCTGTCTGACAGACTGAGTGACTAGCTGTCTGACTGACTGACTGGGTGACTAGCTGTCTGACAGACTGAGTGACTAGCTGTCTTACAGTCTGAGTGATTAGCTGACTGACCAACTAACTGACTGACTTACAGATTGGCTGACCTAGTGACTGCTGAATGACCTAATGACGGACTGGCTGACCCACTGACTGACAGAATGACCTACTGACTGACTGGCTGACCTACTGGCAGACTGACTAACTGACTGACTGATCGATCGACCAAATGACTGACCTACTGAAAGACCTACTGACAGACTGACCTACTGACTGAGAGACAGACTGACTGACCTACTGACTGAATGACTGACTGACTGACTCACAGACTGACTCACTGACTGTGACTGACTCACTGACTGACTCACTGACTGTGACTGACTCACTTACTGTGACTGACTCACTGACTGTGACTGACTGACTGATTTACTGACTGACTGACTGGCTGACATACTGACTGACTGAGTGAGTAGATGTCTGACAGACTGAGTGACTAGCTGTCTGACAGACTGAGTGACTGACTGACCGACCGACGGTAAGACCGACTGACTGACCAACCTACTGAGTGACTAGCTGTCTGACAGATTGAGTGACCAGCTGACTAACTAGCTGACTAGCTGACTGACTAGCTGACTGACTGACTGACTGACTGACTGACCTTATGACTGCTGAATGACCTAATGACGGACTGGCTGACCCACAGACTGACAGAATGACCTACTGACTGACTGGCTGACCTACTGGCAGACTGACTGACTGACTGACTGACTGACTGACTGACTGACTGACTGACCTGACTGACTGACTGACTGACTGACTGACTGACTGACTGACTGACTGACTGACTGACTGACTGACTGACTGACTGACTGACTGAGTAGCTGACTAACTGACTAACTGACTGACTGACTGACTGACTAACTGACTGACTGACTGACTGACTGACTGACTGACTGACTGACTGACTGACTGACTGACTGACCGACCGACCGACCGACCGACCGACCGACCGACCGACCGACCGACCGACCGACCGACCCGACCCGACCCGACACGACCCGACCCGACCCAACCCGACCCGACCCGACCCGACCCGACCCGACCCGACCCGACCCGACCGACCCGACCGACCTACCGACCGACCGACCGACCGACCGACCGACTGACCCACCCACAGACCGACCCACCCACAGACCGACCCACCCACCGACAGACTGACTGACTCAGTGACTGACCCACCCACCGACAGACTGACTGACTCAGTGACTGACTGACTGGCTCAGTGAATGACAGGCTGAGCAACTGACTGACCTACTGAGTGACTGGCTGACTGACAGACTTGATGACCTAAAGACAGACTGACTGACCCACTGAATGACAAATTGACCTACTGACTGACTGGCTGATCTACTGACTGACTGACTGATCTCTTGACCTGCTAACTGGTTGACCTACTGACTGACTGACTGGCTGACCTACTGACTGACTGAGTGACTAGCTGTCTGACAGACTGAGTGACTAGCTGTCTGACTGACTGACTGGGTGACTAGCTGTCTGACAGACTGAGTGACTAGCTGTCTTACAGTCTGAGTGATTAGCTGACTGACCAACTAACTGACTGACTTACAGATTGGCTGACCTAGTGACTGCTGAATGACCTAATGACGGACTGGCTGACCCACTGACTGACAGAATGACCTACTGACTGACTGGCTGACCTACTGGCAGACTGACTAACTGACTGACTGATCGATCGACCAAATGACTGACCTACTGAAAGACCTACTGACAGACTGACCTACTGACTGAGAGACAGACTGACTGACCTACTGACTGAATGACTGACTGACTGACTCACAGACTGACTCACTGACTGTGACTGACTCACTGACTGACTCACTGACTGTGACTGACTCACTTACTGTGACTGACTCACTGACTGTGACTGACTGACTGATTTACTGACTGACTGACTGGCTGACATACTGACTGACTGAGTGAGTAGATGTCTGACAGACTGAGTGACTAGCTGTCTGACAGACTGAGTGACTGACTGACCGACCGACGGTAAGACCGACTGACTGACCAACCTACTGAGTGACTAGCTGTCTGACAGACTGAGTGACTAGCTGACTAACTAGCTGACTAGCTGACTGACTAGCTGACTGACTGACTGACTGACTGACTGACCTTATGACTGCTGAATGACCTAATGACGGACTGGCTGACCCACAGACTGACAGAATGACCTACTGACTGACTGGCTGACCTACTGGCAGACTGACTGACTGACTGACTGACTGACTGACTGACTGAAAGACTGACTGACTGACTGACTGACTGACTGACTGACTGACTGACTGACTGACTGACTGACTGACTGACTGACTGACTGACTGACTGACTGACTGACTGACTGAGTAGCTGACTAACTGACTAACTGACTGACTGACTGACTGACTAACTGACTGACTGACTGACTGACTGACTGACTGACTGACTGACTGACTGACTGACTGACTGACTGACTGACCGACCGACCGACCGACCGACCGACCGACCGACCGACCGACCGACCGACCGACCGACCGACCGACCGACCGACCGACCCGACCCGACCCGACCCGACCCGACCCAACCCGACCCGACCCGACCCGACCCGACCCGACCCGACCCGACCGACCGACCGACCTACCGACCGACCGACCGACCGACCGACCGACCGACTGACCCACCCACAGACCGACCCACCCACAGACCGACCCACCCACCGACAGACTGACTGACTCAGTGACTGACCCACCCACCGACAGACTGACTGACTCAGTGACTGACTGACTGGCTCAGTGAATGACAGGCTGAGCAACTGACTGACCTACTGAGTGACTGGCTGACTGACAGACTTGATGACCTAAAGACAGACTGACTGACCCACTGAATGACAAATTGACCTACTGACTGACTGGCTGATCTACTGACTGACTGACTGATCTCTTGACCTGCTAACTGGTTGACCTACTGACTGACTGACTGGCTGACCTACTGACTGACTGAGTGACTAGCTGTCTGACAGACTGAGTGACTAGCTGTCTGACTGACTGACTGGGTGACTAGCTGTCTGACAGACTGAGTGACTAGCTGTCTTACAGTCTGAGTGATTAGCTGACTGACCAACTAACTGACTGACTTACAGATTGGCTGACCTAGTGACTGCTGAATGACCTAATGACGGACTGGCTGACCCACTGACTGACAGAATGACCTACTGACTGACTGGCTGACCTACTGGCAGACTGACTAACTGACTGACTGATCGATCGACCAAATGACTGACCTACTGAAAGACCTACTGACAGACTGACCTACTGACTGAGAGACAGACTGACTGACCTACTGACTGAATGACTGACTGACTCACAGACTGACTCACTGACTGTGACTGACTCACTGACTGACTCACTGACTGTGACTGACTCACTTACTGTGACTGACTCACTGACTGTGACTGACTGACTGATTTACTGACTGACTGACTGGCTGACATACTGACTGACTGAGTGAGTAGATGTCTGACAGACTGAGTGACTAGCTGTCTGACAGACTGAGTGACTGACTGACCGACCGACGGTAAGACCGACTGACTGACCAACCTACTGAGTGACTAGCTGTCTGACAGACTGAGTGACTAGCTGACTGACTGACTGACTGACTGACTGACTGACTGACTGACTGACTGACTGACTGACTGACTGACTGACTGACTGACTGACTGAGTAGCTGACTAACTGACTAACTGACTGACTGACTGACTGACTAACTGACTGACTGACTGACTGACTGACTGACTGACTGACTGACTGACTGACTGACCGACCGACCGACCGACCGACCGACCGACCGACCGACCGACCGACCGACCGACCGACCCGACCCGACCCGACCCGACCCGACCCGACCCGACCCGACCCGACCCGACCCGACCCGACCCGACCCGACCCGACCCGACCCGACCCGACCCGACCCGACCGACCGACCGACCGACCGACCGACTGACCCACCCACAGACCGACCCACCCACAGACCGACCCACCCACCGACAGACTGACTGACTCAGTGACTGACCCACCCACCGACAGACTGACTGACTCAGTGACTGACTGACTGGCTCAGTGAATGACAGGCTGAGCAACTGACTGACCTACTGAGTGACTGGCTGACTGACAGACTTGATGACCTAAAGACAGACTGACTGACCCACTGAATGACAAATTGACCTACTGACTGACTGGCTGATCTACTGACTGACTGACTGATCTCTTGACCTGCTAACTGGTTGACCTACTGACTGACTGACTGGCTGACCTACTGACTGACTGAGTGACTAGCTGTCTGACAGACTGAGTGACTAGCTGTCTGACTGACTGACTGACTGGCTGACTAGCTGTCTGACAGACTGAGTGACTAGCTGTCTTACAGTCTGAGTGATTAGCTGACTGACCAACTAACTGACTGACTTACAGATTGGCTGACCTAGTGACTGCTGAATGACCTAATGACGGACTGGCTGACCCACTGACTGACAGAATGACCTACTGACTGACTGGCTGACCTACTGGCAGACTGACTAACTGACTGACTGATCGATCGACCAAATGACTGACCTACTGAAAGACCTACTGACAGACTGACCTACTGACTGAGAGACAGACTGACTGACCTACTGACTGAATGACTGACTGACTCACAGACTGACTCACTGACTGTGACTGACTCACTGACTGACTCACTGACTGTGACTGACTCACTTACTGTGACTGACTCACTGACTGTGACTGACTGACTGATTTACTGACTGACTGACTGGCTGACATACTGACTGACTGAGTGAGTAGATGTCTGACAGACTGAGTGACTAGCTGTCTGACAGACTGAGTGACTGACTGACCGACCGACGGTAAGACCGACTGACTGACCAACCTACTGAGTGACTAGCTGTCTGACAGACTGAGTGACTAGCTGACTAACTAGCTGACTAGCTGACTGACTAGCTGACTGACTGACTGACTGACTGACTGACCTTATGACTGCTGAATGACCTAATGACGGACTGGCTGACCCACAGACTGACAGAATGACCTACTGACTGACTGGCTGACCTACTGGCAGACTGACTGACTGACTGACTGACTGACTGACTGACTGACTGACTGACTGACTGACTGACTGACTGACTGACTGACTGACTGACTGACTGACTGACTGACTGACTGACTGACTGACTGACTGACTGACTGACTGACTGACTGACTGACTGACTGAGTAGCTGACTGACTGACTAACTGACTGACTGACTGACTGACTAACTGACTGACTGACTGACTGACTGACTGACTGACTGACTGACTGACTGACTGACTGACTGACCGACCGACCGACCGACCGACCGACCGACCGACCGACCGACCGACCGACCGACCGACCGACCCGACCCGACCCGACCCGACCCGACCCGACCCGACCCGACCCGACCCGACCCGACCCGACCCGACCCGACCCGACCGACCGACCGACCTACCGACCGACCGACCGACCGACCGACCGACCGACCGACTGACCCACCCACAGACCGACCCACCCACAGACCGACCCACCCACCGACAGACTGACTGACTCAGTGACTGACCCACCCACCGACAGACTGACTGACTCAGTGACTGACTGACTGGCTCAGTGAATGACAGGCTGAGCAACTGACTGACCTACTGAGTGACTGGCTGACTGACAGACTTGATGACCTAAAGACAGACTGACTGACCCACTGAATGACAAATTGACCTACTGACTGACTGGCTGATCTACTGACTGACTGACTGATCTCTTGACCTGCTAACTGGTTGACCTACTGACTGACTGACTGGCTGACCTACTGACTGACTGAGTGACTAGCTGTCTGACAGACTGAGTGACTAGCTGTCTGACTGACTGACTGGGTGACTAGCTGTCTGACAGACTGAGTGACTAGCTGTCTTACAGTCTGAGTGATTAGCTGACTGACCAACTAACTGACTGACTTACAGATTGGCTGACCTAGTGACTGCTGAATGACCTAATGACGGACTGGCTGACCCACTGACTGACAGAATGACCTACTGACTGACTGGCTGACCTACTGGCAGACTGACTAACTGACTGACTGATCGATCGACCAAATGACTGACCTACTGAAAGACCTACTGACAGACTGACCTACTGACTGAGAGACAGACTGACTGACCTACTGACTGAATGACTGACTGACTGACTCACAGACTGACTCACTGACTGTGACTGACTCACTGACTGACTCACTGACTGTGACTGACTCACTTACTGTGACTGACTCACTGACTGTGACTGACTGACTGATTTACTGACTGACTGACTGGCTGACATACTGACTGACTGAGTGAGTAGATGTCTGACAGACTAAGTGACTAGCTGTCTGACAGACTGAGTGACTGACTGACCGACCGACGGTAAGACCGACTGACTGACCAACCTACTGAGTGACTAGCTGTCTGACAGACTGAGTGACTAGCTGACTAACTAGCTGACTAGCTGACTGACTAGCTGACTGACTGACTGACTGACTGACTGACCTTATGACTGCTGAATGACCTAATGACGGACTGGCTGACCCACAGACTGACAGAATGACCTACTGACTGACTGGCTGACCTACTGGCAGACTGACTGACTGACTGACTGACTGACTGACTGACTGACTGACTGACTGACTGACTGACTGACTGACTGACTGACTGACTGACTGACTGACTGACTGACTGACTGACTGACTGACTGACTGACTGACTGACTGACTGACTGACTGACTGACTGACTGAGTAGCTGACTAACTGACTAACTGACTGACTGACTGACTGACTAACTGACTGACTGACTGACTGACTGACTGACTGACTGACTGACTGACTGACTGACTGACTGACTGACCGACCGACCGACCGACCGACCGACCGACCGACCGACCGACCGACCGACCGACCGACCGACCGACCGACCGACCGACCCGACCCGACCCGACCCGACCCGACCCAACCCGACCCGACCCGACCCGACCCGACCCGACCCGACCGACCGACCGACCTACCGACCGACCGACCGACCGACCGACCGACCGACTGACCCACCCACAGACCGACCCACCCACAGACCGACCCACCCACCGACAGACTGACTGACTCAGTGACTGACCCACCCACCGACAGACTGACTGACTCAGTGACTGACTGACTGGCTCAGTGAATGACAGGCTGAGCAACTGACTGACCTACTGAGTGACTGGCTGACTGACAGACTTGATGACCTAAAGACAGACTGACTGACCCACTGAATGACAAATTGACCTACTGACTGACTGGCTGATCTACTGACTGACTGACTGATCTCTTGACCTGCTAACTGGTTGACCTACTGACTGACTGACTGGCTGACCTACTGACTGACTGAGTGACTAGCTGTCTGACAGACTGAGTGACTAGCTGTCTGACTGACTGACTGGGTGACTAGCTGTCTGACAGACTGAGTGACTAGCTGTCTTACAGTCTGAGTGATTAGCTGACTGACCAACTAACTGACTGACTTACAGATTGGCTGACCTAGTGACTGCTGAATGACCTAATGACGGACTGGCTGACCCACTGACTGACAGAATGACCTACTGACTGACTGGCTGACCTACTGGCAGACTGACTAACTGACTGACTGATCGATCGACCAAATGACTGACCTACTGAAAGACCTACTGACAGACTGACCTACTGACTGAGAGACAGACTGACTGACCTACTGACTGAATGACTGACTGACTCACAGACTGACTCACTGACTGTGACTGACTCACTGACTGACTCACTGACTGTGACTGACTCACTTACTGTGACTGACTCACTGACTGTGACTGACTGACTGATTTACTGACTGACTGACTGGCTGACATACTGACTGACTGAGTGAGTAGATGTCTGACAGACTGAGTGACTAGCTGTCTGACAGACTGAGTGACTGACTGACCGACCGACGGTAAGACCGACTGACTGACCAACCTACTGAGTGACTAGCTGTCTGACAGACTGAGTGACTAGCTGACTAACTAGCTGACTAGCTGACTGACTAGCTGACTGACTGACTGACTGACTGACTGACCTTATGACTGCTGAATGACCTAATGACGGACTGGCTGACCCACAGACTGACAGAATGACCTACTGACTGACTGGCTGACCTACTGGCAGACTGACTGACTGACTGAGTGACTGACTGAGTGACTGACTGACTGACTGACTGACTGACTGACTGACTGACTGACTGACTGACTGACTGACTGACTGACTGACTGACTGACTGACTGAGTAGCTGACTAACTGACTAACTGACTGACTGACTGACTGACTAACTGACTGACTGACTGACTGACTGACTGACTGACTGACTGACTGACTGACTGACTGACTGACTGACTGACTGACCGACCGACCGACCGACCGACCGACCGACCGACCGACCGACCGACCGACCGACCGACCGACCGACCGACCGACCCGACCCGACCCGACCCGACCCGACCCGACCCGACCCGACCCGACCCGACCCGACCCGACCCGACCGACCGACCTACCGACCGACCGACCGACCGACCGACCGACCGACCGACTGACCCACCCACAGACCGACCCAGCCACAGACCGACCCACCCACCGACAGACTGACTGACTCAGTGACTGACCCACCCACCGACAGACTGACTGACTCAGTGACTGACTGACTGGCTCAGTGAATGACAGGCTGAGCAACTGACTGACCTACTGAGTGACTGGCTGACTGACAGACTTGATGACCTAAAGACAGACTGACTGACCCACTGAATGACAAATTGACCTACTGACTGACTGGCTGATCTACTGACTGACTGACTGATCTCTTGACCTGCTAACTGGTTGACCTACTGACTGACTGACTGGCTG
Organism: Fragum sueziense; assembly: GCA_963680895.1. NCBI lineage: Eukaryota > Metazoa > Mollusca > Bivalvia > Cardiida > Cardiidae > Fragum > Fragum sueziense. The sequence continues at coordinate 14,745 of CAVMGG010000836.1, read as the reverse complement.
ACCTACTGACTGACTGAGTGACTGACTGACTGACTGACTGACTGACTGACTGAGTAGCTGACTAACTGACTAACTGACTGACTGACTGACTGACTAACTGACTGACTGACTGACTGACTGACTGACTGACTGACTGACTGACTGACTGACTGACTGACTGACTGACCGACCGACCGACCGACCGACCGACCGACCGACCCGACCCGACCCGACCCACCCACAGACCGACCCACCCACCGACAGACTGACTGACTCAGTGACTGACCCACCCACCGACAGACTGACTGACTCAGTGACTGACTGACTGGCTCAGTGAATGACAGGCTGAGCAACTGACTGACCTACTGAGTGACTGGCTGACTGACAGACTTGATGACCTAAAGACAGACTGACTGACCCACTGAATGACAAATTGACCTACTGACTGACTGGCTGATCTACTGACTGACTGACTGATCTCTTGACCTGCTAACTGGTTGACCTACTGACTGACTGACTGGCTGACCTACTGACTGACTGAGTGACTAGCTGTCTGACAGACTGAGTGACTAGCTGTCTGACTGACTGACTGGGTGACTAGCTGTCTGACAGACTGAGTGACTAGCTGTCTTACAGTCTGAGTGATTAGCTGACTGACCAACTAACTGACTGACTTACAGATTGGCTGACCTAGTGACTGCTGAATGACCTAATGACGGACTGGCTGACCCACTGACTGACAGAATGACCTACTGACTGACTGGCTGACCTACTGGCAGACTGACTAACTGACTGACTGATCGATCGACCAAATGACTGACCTACTGAAAGACCTACTGACAGACTGACCTACTGACTGAGAGACAGACTGACTGACCTACTGACTGAATGACTGACTGACTCACAGACTGACTCACTGACTGTGACTGACTCACTGACTGACTCACTGACTGTGACTGACTCACTTACTGTGACTGACTCACTGACTGTGACTGACTGACTGATTTACTGACTGACTGACTGGCTGATATACTGACTGACTGAGTGAGTAGATGTCTGACAGACTGAGTGACTAGCTGTCTGACAGACTGAGTGACTGACTGACCGACCGACGGTAAGACCGACTGACTGACCAACCTACTGAGTGACTAGCTGTCTGACAGACTGAGTGACTAGCTGACTAACTAGCTGACTAGCTGACTGACTAGCTGACTGACTGACTGACTGACTGACTGACTGACCTTATGACTGCTGAATGACCTAATGACGGACTGGCTGACCCACAGACTGACAGAATGACCTACTGACTGACTGGCTGACCTACTGGCAGACTGACTGACTGACTGACTGACTGACTGACTGACTGACTGACTGACTGACTGACTGACTGACTGACTGACTGACTGACTGACTGACTGACTGACTGACTGACTGACTGACTGACTGAGTAGCTGACTAACTGACTAACTGACTGACTGACTGACTGACTAACTGACTGACTGACTGACTGACTGACTGACTGACTGACTGACTGACTGACTGACTGACTGACTGACTGACCGACCGACCGACCGACCGACCGACCGACCGACCGACCGACCGACCGACCGACCGACCCGACCCGACCCGACCCGACCCGACCCAACCCGACCCGACCCGACCCGACCCGACCCGACCCGACCCGACCGACCGACCGACCTACCGACCGACTGACCCACCCACAGACCGACCCACCCACAGACCGACCCACCCACCGACAGACTGACTGACTCAGTGACTGACCCACCCACCGACAGACTGACTGACTCAGTGACTGACTGACTGGCTCAGTGAATGACAGGCTGAGCAACTGACTGACCTACTGAGTGACTGGCTGACTGACAGACTTGATGACCTAAAGACAGACTGACTGACCCACTGAATGACAAATTGACCTACTGACTGACTGGCTGATCTACTGACTGACTGACTGATCTCTTGACCTGCTAACTGGTTGACCTACTGACTGACTGACTGGCTGACCTACTGACTGACTGAGTGACTAGCTGTCTGACAGACTGAGTGACTAGCTGTCTGACTGACTGACTGGGTGACTAGCTGTCTGACAGACTGAGTGACTAGCTGTCTTACAGTCTGAGTGATTAGCTGACTGACCAACTAACTGACTGACTTACAGATTGGCTGACCTAGTGACTGCTGAATGACCTAATGACGGACTGGCTGACCCACTGACTGACAGAATGACCTACTGACTGACTGGCTGACCTACTGGCAGACTGACTAACTGACTGACTGATCGATCGACCAAATGACTGACCTACTGAAAGACCTACTGACAGACTGACCTACTGACTGAGAGACAGACTGACTGACCTACTGACTGAATGACTGACTGACTCACAGACTGACTCACTGACTGTGACTGACTCACTGACTGACTCACTGACTGTGACTGACTCACTTACTGTGACTGACTCACTGACTGTGACTGACTGACTGATTTACTGACTGACTGACTGGCTGACATACTGACTGACTGAGTGAGTAGATGTCTGACAGACTGAGTGACTAGCTGTCTGACAGACTGAGTGACTGACTGACCGACCGACGGTAAGACCGACTGACTGACCAACCTACTGAGTGACTAGCTGTCTGACAGACTGAGTGACTAGCTGACTAACTAGCTGACTAGCTGACTGACTAGCTGACTGACTGACTGACTGACTGACTGACTGACCTTATGACTGCTGAATGACCTAATGACGGACTGGCTGACCCACAGACTGACAGAATGACCTACTGACTGACTGGCTGACCTACTGGCAGACTGACTGACTGACTGACTGACTGACTGACTGACTGACTGACTGACTGACTGACTGACTGACTGACTGACTGACTGACTGACTGACTGACTGACTGACTGACTGACTGAGTAGCTGACTAACTGACTAACTGACTGACTGACTGACTGACTAACTGACTGACTGACTGACTGACTGACTGACTGACTGACTGACTGACTGACTGACTGACCGACTGACCGACCGACCGACCGACCGACCGACCGACCGACCGACCGACCGACCGACCGACCCGACCCGACCCGACCCGACCCGACCCAACCCGACCCGACCCGACCCGACCCGACCCGACCCGACCCGACCGACCGACCGACCTACCGACCGACTGACCCACCCACAGACCGACCCACCCACAGACCGACCCACCCACCGACAGACTGACTGACTCAGTGACTGACCCACCCACCGACAGACTGACTGACTCAGTGACTGACTGACTGGCTCAGTGAATGACAGGCTGAGCAACTGACTGACCTACTGAGTGACTGGCTGACTGACAGACTTGATGACCTAAAGACAGACTGACTGACCCACTGAATGACAAATTGACCTACTGACTGACTGGCTGATCTACTGACTGACTGACTGATCTCTTGACCTGCTAACTGGTTGACCTACTGACTGACTGACTGGCTGACCTACTGACTGACTGAGTGACTAGCTGTCTGACAGACTGAGTGACTAGCTGTCTGACTGACTGACTGGGTGACTAGCTGTCTGACAGACTGAGTGACTAGCTGTCTTACAGTCTGAGTGATTAGCTGACTGACCAACTAACTGACTGACTTACAGATTGGCTGACCTAGTGACTGCTGAATGACCTAATGACGGACTGGCTGACCCACTGACTGACAGAATGACCTACTGACTGACTGGCTGACCTACTGGCAGACTGACTAACTGACTGACTGATCGATCGACCAAATGACTGACCTACTGAAAGACCTACTGACAGACTGACCTACTGACTGAGAGACAGACTGACTGACCTACTGACTGAATGACTGACTGACTCACAGACTGACTCACTGACTGTGACTGACTCACTGACTGACTCACTGACTGTGACTGACTCACTTACTGTGACTGACTCACTGACTGTGACTGACTGACTGATTTACTGACTGACTGACTGGCTGACATACTGACTGACTGAGTGAGTAGATGTCTGACAGACTGAGTGACTAGCTGTCTGACAGACTGAGTGACTGACTGACCGACCGACGGTAAGACCGACTGACTGACCAACCTACTGAGTGACTAGCTGTCTGACAGACTGAGTGACTAGCTGACTAACTAGCTGACTAGCTGACTGACTAGCTGACTGACTGACTGACTGACTGACTGACCTTATGACTGCTGAATGACCTAATGACGGACTGGCTGACCCACAGACTGACAGAATGACCTACTGACTGACTGGCTGACCTACTGGCAGACTGACTGACTGACTGACTGACTGACTGACTGACTGACTGACTGACTGACTGACTGACTGACTGACTGACTGACTGACTGACTGACTGACTGACTGACTGACTGACTGACTGACTGAGTAGCTGACTAACTGACTAACTGACTGACTGACTGACTGACTAACTGACTGACTGACTGACTGACTGACTGACTGACTGACTGACTGACTGACTGACTGACTGACTGACTGACTGACTGACCGACCGACCGACCGACCGACCGACCGACCGACCGACCGACCGACCCGACCCGACCCGACCCGACCCAACCCGACCCGACCCGACCCGACCCGACCCGACCCGACCCGACCCGACCCGACCCGACCGACCGACCGACCTACCGACCGACCGACCGACCGACCGACCGACCGACCGACCGACCGACCGACTGACCCACCCACAGACCGACCCACCCACAGACCGACCCACCCACCGACAGACTGACTGACTCAGTGACTGACCCACCCACCGACAGACTGACTGACTCAGTGACTGACTGACTGGCTCAGTGAATGACAGGCTGAGCAACTGACTGACATACTGAGTGACTGGCTGACTGACAGACTTGATGACCTAAAGACAGACTGACTGACCCACTGAATGACAAATTGACCTACTGACTGACTGGCTGATCTACTGACTGACTGACTGATCTCTTGACCTGCTAACTGGTTGACCTACTGACTGACTGACTGGCTGACCTACTGACTGACTGAGTGACTAGCTGTCTGACAGACTGAGTGACTAGCTGTCTGACTGACTGACTGGGTGACTAGCTGTCTGACAGACTGAGTGACTAGCTGTCTTACAGTCTGAGTGATTAGCTGACTGACCAACTAACTGACTGACTTACAGATTGGCTGACCTAGTGACTGCTGAATGACCTAATGACGGACTGGCTGACCCACTGACTGACAGAATGACCTACTGACTGACTGGCTGACCTACTGGCAGACTGACTAACTGACTGACTGATCGATCGACCAAATGACTGACCTACTGAAAGACCTACTGACAGACTGACCTACTGACTGAGAGACAGACTGACTGACCTACTGACTGAATGACTGACTGACTCACAGACTGACTCACTGACTGTGACTGACTCACTGACTGACTCACTGACTGTGACTGACTCACTTACTGTGACTGACTCACTGACTGTGACTGACTGACTGATTTACTGACTGACTGACTGGCTGACATACTGACTGACTGAGTGAGTAGATGTCTGACAGACTGAGTGACTAGCTGTCTGACAGACTGAGTGACTGACTGACCGACCGACGGTAAGACCGACTGACTGACCAACCTACTGAGTGACTAGCTGTCTGACAGACTGAGTGACTAGCTGACTAACTAGCTGACTAGCTGACTGACTAGCTGACTGACTGACTGACTGACTGACTGACTGACCTTATGACTGCTGAATGACCTAATGACGGACTGGCTGACCCACAGACTGACAGAATGACCAACTGACTGACTGGCTGACCTACTGGCAGACTGACTGACTGACTGACTGACTGACTGACTGACTGACTGACTGACTGACTGACTGACTGACTGACTGACTGACTGACTGACTGACTGACTGACTGACTGACTGACTGACTGACTGACTGAGTAGCTGACTAACTGACTAACTGACTGACTGACTGACTGACTAACTGACTGACTGACTGACTGACTGACTGACTGACTGACTGACTGACTGACTGACTGACCGACCGACCGACCGACCGACCGACCGACCGACCGACCGACCGACCGACCGACCGACCGACCGACCGACCGACCGACCGACCGACCCGACCCGACCCGACCCGACCCGACCCGACCCGACCTGACCCGACCCGACCGACCGACCGACCTACCGACCGACCGACCGACCGACCGACCGACCGACTGACCCACCCACAGACCGACCCACCCACAGACCGACCCACCCACCGACAGACTGACTGACTCAGTGACTGACCCACCCACCGACAGACTGACTGACTCAGTGACTGACTGACTGGCTCAGTGAATGACAGGCTGAGCAACTGACTGACCTATTGAGTGACTGGCTGACTGACAGACTTGATGACCTAAAGACAGACTGACTGACCCACTGAATGACAAATTGACCTACTGACTGACTGGCTGATCTACTGACTGACTGACTGATCTCTTGACCTGCTAACTGGTTGACCTACTGACTGACTGACTGGCTGACCTACTGACTGACTGAGTGACTAGCTGTCTGACAGACTGAGTGACTAGCTGTCTGACTGACTGACTGGGTGACTAGCTGTCTGACAGGCTGAGTGACTAGCTGTCTTACAGTCTGAGTGATTAGCTGACTGACCAACTAACTGACTGACTTACAGATTGGCTGACCTAGTGACTGCTGAATGACCTAATGACGGACTGGCTGACCCACTGACTGACAGAATGACCTACTGACTGACTGGCTGACCTACTGGCAGACTGACTAACTGACTGACTGATCGATCGACCAAATGACTGACCTACTGAAAGACCTACTGACAGACTGACCTACTGACTGAGAGACAGACTGACTGACCTACTGACTGAATGACTGACTGACTGACTCACAGACTGACTCACTGACTGTGACTGACTCACTGACTGACTCACTGACTGTGACTGACTCACTTACTGTGACTGACTCACTGACTGTGACTGACTGACTGATTTACTGACTGACTGACTGGCTGACATACTGACTGACTGAGTGAGTAGATGTCTGACAGACTGAGTGACTAGCTGTCTGACAGACTGAGTGACTGACTGACCGACCGACGGTAAGACCGACTGAATGACCAACCTACTGAGTGACTAGCTGTCTGACAGACTGAGTGACTAGCTGACTAACTAGCTGACTAGCTGACTGACTAGCTGACTGACTGACTGACTGACTGACCTTATGACTGCTGAATGACCTAATGACGGACTGGCTGACCCACAGACTGACAGAATGACCTACTGACTGACTGGCTGACCTACTGGCAGACTGACTGACTGACTGACTGACTGACTGACTGACTGACTGACTGACTGACTGACTGACTGACTGACTGACTGACTGACTGACTGACTGACTGACTGACTGACTGACTGACTGACTGACTGACTGACTGAGTAGCTGACTAACTGACTAACTGACTGACTGACTGACTGACTAACTGACTGACTGACTGACTGACTGACTGACTGACTGACTGACTGACTGACTGACTGACTGACTGACTGACTGACTGACCGACCGACCGACCGACCGACCGACCGACCGACCGACCGACCGACCGACCGACCGACCGACCGACCGACCCGACCCGACCCGACCCGACCCGACCCAACCCGACCCGACCCGACCCGACCCGACCCGACCCGACCCGACCCGACCCGACCGACCGACCTTCCGACCGACCGACCGACCGACCGACCGACTGACCCACCCACAGACCGACCCACCCACAGACCGACCCACCCACCGACAGACTGACTGACTCAGTGACTGACCCACCCACCGACAGACTGACTGACTCAGTGACTGACTGACTGGCTCAGTGAATGACAGGCTGAGCAACTGACTGACCTACTGAGTGACTGGCTGACTGACAGACTTGATGACCTAAAGACAGACTGACTGACCCACTGAATGACAAATTGACCTACTGACTGACTGGCTGATCTACTGACTGACTGACTGATCTCTTGACCTGCTAACTGGTTGACCTACTGACTGACTGACTGGCTGACCTACTGACTGACTGAGTGACTAGCTGTCTGACAGACTGAGTGACTAGCTGTCTGACTGACTGACTGGGTGACTAGCTGTCTGACAGACTGAGTGACTAGCTGTCTTACAGTCTGAGTGATTAGCTGACTGACCAACTAACTGACTGACTTACAGATTGGCTGACCTAGTGACTGCTGAATGACCTAATGACGGACTGGCTGACCCACTGACTGACAGAATGACCTACTGACTGACTGGCTGACCTACTGGCAGACTGACTAACTGACTGACTGATCGATCGACCAAATGACTGACCTACTGAAAGACCTACTGACAGACTGACCTACTGACTGAGAGACAGACTGACTGACCTACTGACTGAATGACTGACTGACTCACAGACTGACTCACTGACTGTGACTGACTCACTGACTGACTCACTGACTGTGACTGACTCACTTACTGTGACTGACTCACTGACTGTGACTGACTGACTGATTTACTGACTGACTGACTGGCTGACATACTGACTGACTGAGTGAGTAGATGTCTGACAGACTGAGTGACTAGCTGTCTGACAGACTGAGTGACTGACTGACCGACCGACGGTAAGACCGACTGACTGACCAACCTACTGAGTGACTAGCTGTCTGACAGACTGAGTGACTAGCTGACTAACTAGCTGACTAGCTGACTGACTAGCTGACTGACTGACTGACTGACTGACCTTATGACTGCTGAATGACCTAATGACGGACTGGCTGACCCACAGACTGACAGAATGACCTACTGACTGACTGGCTGACCTACTGGCAGACTGACTGACTGACTGACTGACTGACTGACTGACTGACTGACTGACTGACTGACTGACTGACTGACTGACTGACTGACTGACTGACTGACTGACTGACTGACTGACTGACTGACTGACTGACTGAGTAGCTGACTAACTGACTAACTGACTGACTGACTGACTGACTAACTGACTGACTGACTGACTGACTGACTGACTGACTGACTGACTGACCGACCGACCGACCGACCGACCGACCGACCCGACCCGACCGACCTACCGACCGACCGACCGACCGACCGACCGACCGACCGACCGACCGACTGACCCACCCACAGACCGACCCACCCACAGACCGACCCACCCACCGACAGACTGACTGACTCAGTGACTGACCCACCCACCGACAGACTGACTGACTCAGTGACTGACTGACTGGCTCAGTGAATGACAGGCTGAGCAACTGACTGACCTACTGAGTGACTGGCTGACTGACAGACTTGATGACCTAAAGACAGACTGACTGACCCACTGAATGACAAATTGACCTACTGACTGACTGGCTGATCTACTGACTGACTGACTGATCTCTTGACCTGCTAACTGGTTGACCTACTGACTGACTGACTGGCTGACCTACTGACTGACTGAGTGACTAGCTGTCTGACAGACTGAGTGACTAGCTGTCTGACTGACTGACTGGGTGACTAGCTGTCTGACAGACTGAGTGACTAGCTGTCTTACAGTCTGAGTGATTAGCTGACTGACCAACTAACTGACTGACTTACAGATTGGCTGACCTAGTGACTGCTGAATGACCTAATGACGGACTGGCTGACCCACTGACTGACAGAATGACCTACTGACTGACTGGCTGACCTACTGGCAGACTGACTAACTGACTGACTGATCGATCGACCAAATGACTGACCTACTGAAAGACCTACTGACAGACTGACCTACTGACTGAGAGACAGACTGACTGACCTACTGACTGAATGACTGACTGACTCACAGACTGACTCACTGACTGTGACTGACTCACTGACTGACTCACTGACTGTGACTGACTCACTTACTGTGACTGACTCACTGACTGTGACTGACTGACTGATTTACTGACTGACTGACTGGCTGACATACTGACTGACTGAGTGAGTAGATGTCTGACAGACTGAGTGACTAGCTGTCTGACAGACTGAGTGACTGACTGACCGACCGACGGTAAGACCGACTGACTGACCAACCTACTGAGTGACTAGCTGTCTGACAGACTGAGTGACTAGCTGACTAACTAGCTGACTAGCTGACTGACTAGCTGACTGACTGACTGACTGACTGACTGACCTTATGACTGCTGAATGACCTAATGACGGACTGGCTGACCCACAGACTGACAGAATGACCTACTGACTGACTGGCTGACCTACTGGCAGACTGACTGACTGACTGACTGACTGACTGACTGACTGAATGACTGACTGACTGACTGACTGACTGACTGACTGACTGACTGACTGACTGACTGACTGACTGACTGACTGACTGACTGACTGAGTAGCTGACTAACTGACTAACTGACTGACTGACTGACTGACTAACTGACTGACTGACTGACTGACTGACTGACTGACTGACTGACTGACTGACTGACTGACTGACCGACCGACCGACCGACCGACCGACCGACCGACCGACCGACCGACCGACCGACCGACCGACCGACCGACCGACCGACCGACCGACCCGACCCGACCCGACCCGACCCGACCCGACCCGACCCGACCCGACCCGACCCGACCCGACCCGACCCGACCGACCGACCGACCGACCGAACGACCGACCGACTGACCCACCCACAGACCGACCCACCCACAGACCGACCCACCCACCGACAGACTGACTGACTCAGTGACTGACCCACCCACCGACAGACTGACTGACTCAGTGACTGACTGACTGGCTCAGTGAATGACAGGCTGAGCAACTGACTGACCTACTGAGTGACTGGCTGACTGACAGACTTGATGACCTAAAGACAGACTGACTGACCCACTGAATGACAAATTGACCTACTGACTGACTGGCTGATCTACTGACTGACTGACTGATCTCTTGACCTGCTAACTGGTTGACCTACTGACTGACTGACTGGCTGACCTACTGACTGACTGAGTGACTAGCTGTCTGACAGACTGAGTGACTAGCTGTCTGACTGACTGACTGACTGGGTGACTAGCTGTCTGATAGACTGAGTGACTAGCTGTCTTACAGTCTGAGTGATTAGCTGACTGACCAACTAACTGACTGACTTACAGATTGGCTGACCTAGTGACTGCTGAATGACCTAATGACGAAACTGGCTGACCCACTGACTGACAGAATGACCTACTGACTGACTGGCTGACCTACTGGCAGACTGACTAACTGACTGACTGATCGATCGACCAAATGACTGACCTACTGAAAGACCTACTGACAGACTGACCTACTGACTGAGAGACAGACTGACTGACCTACTGACTGAATGACTGACTGACTCACAGACTGACTCACTGACTGTGACTGACTCACTGACTGACTCACTGACTGTGACTGACTCACTTACTGTGACTGACTCACTGACTGTGACTGACTGACTGATTTACTGACTGACTGACTGGCTGACATACTGACTGACTGAGTGAGTAGATGTCTGACAGACTGAGTGACTAGCTGTCTGACAGACTGAGTGACTGACTGACCGACCGACGGTAAGACCGACTGACTGACCAACCTACTGAGTGACTAGCTGTCTGACAGACTGAGTGACTAGCTGACTAACTAGCTGACTAGCTGACTGACTAGCTGACTGACTGACTGACTGACTGACCTTATGACTGCTGAATGACCTAATGACGGACTGGCTGACCCACAGACTGACAGAATGACCTACTGACTGACTGGCTGACCTACTGGCAGACTGACTGACTGACTGACTGACTGACTGACTGACTGACTGACTGACTGACTGACTGACTGACTGACTGACTGACTGACTGACTGACTGACTGACTGACTGACTGACTGACTGACTGAGTAGCTGACTAACTGACTAACTGACTGACTGACTGACTGACTAACTGACTGACTGACTGACTGACTGACTGACTGACTGACTGACTGACTGACCGACCGACCGACCGACCGACCGACCGACCGACCGACCGACCGACCGACCGACCGACCGACCGACCGACCGACCGACCGACCCGACCCGACCCGACCCGACCAGACCCGACCCGACCCGACCCGACCCGACCCGACCCGACCCGACCGACCGACCGACCTACCGACCGACCGACCGACCGACCGACCGACCGACTGACCCACCCACAGACCGACCCACCCACAGACCGACCCACCCACCGACAGACTGACTGACTCAGTGACTGACCCACCCACCGACAGACTGACTGACTCAGTGACTGACTGACTGGCTCAGTGAATGACAGGCTGAGCAACTGACTGACCTACTGAGTGACTGGCTGACTGACAGACTTGATGACCTAAAGACAGACTGACTGACCCACTGAATGACAAATTGACCTACTGACTGACTGGCTGATCTACTGACTGACTGACTGATCTCTTGACCTGCTAACTGGTTGACCTACTGACTGACTGACTGGCTGACCTACTGACTGACTGAGTGACTAGCTGTCTGACAGACTGAGTGACTAGCTGTCTGACTGACTGACTGGGTGACTAGCTGTCTGACAGACTGAGTGACTAGCTGTCTTACAGTCTGAGTGATTAGCTGACTGACCAACTAACTGACTGACTTACAGATTGGCTGACCTAGTGACTGCTGAATGACCTAATGACGGACTGGCTGACCCACTGACTGACAGAATGACCTACTGACTGACTGGCTGACCTACTGGCAGACTGACTAACTGACTGACTGATCGATCGACCAAATGACTGACCTACTGAAAGACCTACTGACAGACTGACCTACTGACTGAGAGACAGACTGACTGACCTACTGACTGAATGACTGACTGACTGACTCACAGACTGACTCACTGACTGTGACTGACTCACTGACTGACTCACTGACTGTGACTGACTCACTTACTGTGACTGACTCACTGACTGTGACTGACTGACTGATTTACTGACTGACTGACTGGCTGATATACTGACTGACTGAGTGAGTAGATGTCTGACAGACTGAGTGACTAGCTGTCTGACAGACTGAGTGACTGACTGACCGACCGACGGTAAGACCGACTGACTGACCAACCTACTGAGTGACTAGCTGTCTGACAGACTGAGTGACTAGCTGACTAACTAGCTGACTAGCTGACTGACTAGCTGACTGACTGACTGACTGACTGATTGACCTTATGACTGCTGAATGACCTAATGACGGACTGGCTGACCCACAGACTGACAGAATGACCTACTGACTGACTGGCTGACCTACTGGCAGACTGACTGACTGACTGACTGACTGACTGACTGACTGACTGACTGACTGACTGACTGACTGACTGACTGACTGACCGACTGACTGACTGACTTACTGACTGACTGACTGACTGACTGACTGACTGAGTAGCTGACTAACTGACTAACTGACTGACTGACTGACTGACTAACTGACTGACTGACTGACTGACTGACTGACTGACTGACTGACTGACTGACTGACTGACTGACTGACTGACCGACCGACCGACCGACCGACCGACCGACCGACCGACCGACCGACCGACCGACCGACCGACCGACCGACCGACCCGACCCGACCCGACCCGACCCGACCCAACCCGACCCGACCTGACCCGACCCGACCAGACCCGACCCGACCGACCGACCGACCTACCGACCGACCGACCGACCGACCGACCGACCGACTGACCCACCCACAGACCGACCCACCCACAGACCGACCCACCCACCGACAGACTGACTGACTCAGTGACTGACCCACCCACCGACAGACTGACTGACTCAGTGACTGACTGACTGGCTCAGTGAATGACAGGCTGAGCAACTGACTGACCTACTGAGTGACTGGCTGACTGACAGACTTGATGACCTAAAGACAGACTGACTGACCCACTGAATGACAAATTGACCTACTGACTGACTGGCTGATCTACTGACTGACTGACTGATCTCTTGACCTGCTAACTGGTTGGCCTACTGACTGACTGACTGGCTGACCTACTGACTGACTGAGTGACTAGCTGTCTGACAGACTGAGTGACTAGCTGTCTGACTGACTGACTGGGTGACTAGCTGTCTGACAGACTGAGTGACTAGCTGTCTTACAGTCTGAGTGATTAGCTGACTGACCAACTAACTGACTGACTTACAGATTGGCTGACCTAGTGACTGCTGAATGACCTAATGACTGACGGACTGGCTGACCCACTGACTGACAGAATGACCTACTGACTGACTGGCTGACCTACTGGCAGACTGACTAACTGACTGACTGATCGATCGACCAAATGACTGACCTACTGAAAGACCTACTGACAGACTGACCTACTGACTGAGAGACAGACTGACTGACCTACTGACTGAATGACTGACTGACTCACAGACTGACTCACTGACTGTGACTGACTCACTGACTGACTCACTGACTGTGACTGACTCACTTACTGTGACTGACTCACTGACTGTGACTGACTGACTGATTTACTGACTGACTGACTGGCTGACATACTGACTGACTGAGTGAGTAGATGTCTGACAGACTGAGTGACTAGCTGTCTGACAGACTGAGTGACTGACTGACCGACCGACGGTAAGACCGACTGACTGACCAACCTACTGAGTGACTAGCTGTCTGACAGACTGAGTGACTAGCTGACT
>CAVMGG010000835.1:0-70829 GCA_963680895.1 Fragum sueziense | reverse complement strand
CTTCAATATGTTCTAGCTGCAAATAGTCAACATTATATAAATGACCTCCGCATTTATTTTCATCCCACACCTATAACTAAAAAATGTATATATAATTTACGTTCGTAAGAACTCAATTTCATATGAAAATCATGCGACAATCAAACTAGGGGGTACGAAAAACCGATGTCTCCGGGTATAAATTCTAACTTTCAAACCAAAAATGTCAATTTCAACAATAGATTATCCTAACAGAAATGTCCCAATCTTGTACAGAAAACATAGAGCTCCAAAACGATACCAAGATTTATATAAAAAATGTAATCCAAAATTTGTAGAACAGCCTCGAGTCGTTGTCTCCAAAATTCAAAAACGTACGGGACACTTTCTTTAAAGCTAAGAAACACTGACATAAATCTACATTTAATACATTAATCTAGCGTAATCTACTTTAGTATAAATTTATACAATCAAAACGAAGTCGTATTTTGATATACTTTTGTCAATATTTTCAAAAAATCAACATCATTCTTAAACAATTTACCGTAATTTTAACCCCGTAACGTACGAGGCAAGAACTAAAGTAACTCTAGATAAAAATGTGTAACTATAATTAGTTTAATTCTTCAAGTAAAATCACTATTCGAAGTGTCTTCAAATATGACAAAAAGAATTTTGCCGATTACTATAATAGCATTGATACAGCAGGCCAAATAAAATTGGGTACACATTAAAAAGTGACGTACGAGTCCATAACGTTCGAGGCAATTTTTAGTTTTCAGTTTTTAAATTGCTGAAATGGAACGTTTTCTGTGCTTATTTTATGTGTTTTGGGTTCCTTAAGGACTCCAGTTTAAGCAAAATAGACTTTTAATGCACATAATAGACTGTACACGTACTCGTACTAGTCTCGTACGTAGTGGTATTATGATTACGCTTAATTGATACTATTTTTACAATATTGAAGAAAGTTCCAAAAAATATGCCAGTTTTTGTTGATATATAAAGGAATATATTCATACCCATATACATTACACTAGATTGATGCATTAAAATAGACTATTTCAGCGTTTCTTACCTTTATAAAAAGTGTCCCGTACGTTTTCGTATATTGGATCCATCAGAGGTAAGGATGTCTAGCAAATTTTGGATAACATTTCACTTGATTAAGAAGTTATTACACATACCTCATGTGTCAAAACAATATGAACATCTCAACTTTTATAAATTGAAACTAATTTGGCTAGGAAGTCTTAATTTGTAAAACAACACACCCAGATGGCTTATAGAGTTGTATTTATTTTCCTTTATTCATTTCATTACAATTTTTTTGACAAAATGTCTGGCAAATGGATATTGCCTGATAATATTATGATTTGATTGAAAAGGTAATAACACAGAGGCTGTGATGTTAAAGGAAAGAAAGCATATTACGTACGGGACAAGCTGTAGTTACGTTCGGGACAGACCAGTTTTAAACTATTATTGATTTGTAACAAATCATTGACCTTCCATTTTGGTATATCGATTAAGGGATAACTCATTGATTTTGTTTAACAATACGAGAGAAAATTAAAGGTTGTTTGGTGTATTTTAGAAGAGTTAGAAGTAGCCAACGTTTTAAATTAAAGGAATTGTACAGAGATGGTCGTTTTGAATTTTCATTCGCATAGGTACAATTCGCCATTTTCACCCATATTGTCAATTGATTCACATTTTATAAACAAATACTCATCAAAATGTATCGGATTTATTATTCTTTATGCATTACTTAATGTGAAATTAGACACACATTTCACAAAGGGGTCTATTTAAAATACGTAGTTTTTTATGCACACATTTGATCCTTTAACAGTCTATAAATCCAAAACTAAGCAAGCCCACTTGACAAAACAAAAGAAATTTGCGCAGAAGATGTGATCCAAGAAGAAAATTTGTCCACAATGAGTGAAGGGTAAAATGAAAAATTTCGAAAAAAAATTAGTCAATTGTCCACTTTAACTGGGATTGCGTCTTAAGATTTCAAATGCTGATCTAGCAATATTATCAAGGGCGGATCCGGGATTTTTTACAGGGGGTCCAAGCCCTCCAGGATTTTTCCAGGGAGTCCAAGCCCAAATGATGGTTTTAAATGTGTTAAATATGTAAGGTTGTATAGTCAAAATTAGATTTTCAGCCTATGCCGGACAGGTGTCCGGACCCACACGACTCCCTCTAGATCCGCCCATGATTATGCTAAACTATACACATTAAAAGCTTTTCTACGTTGAATTTTTGCATTTGCTTTGTCGTCTGTACATAGCTTTTTCCAAATTTGACCATATCATATCATGGCATATCAATTTCTTTATGCACCTTTTTATGAAAATGTTAAAGACGCAATCCCAGTTAAAGTGGACAATTGACTAATTTTTTTTCGAAATTTTTCATTTTACCCTTCACTCATTGTGGACAAATTTTCTTCTTGGATCACATCTTCTGCGCAAATTTCTTTTGTTTTGTCAAGTGGGCTTGCTTAGTTTTGGATTTATAGACTGTTAAAGGATCAAATGTGTGCATAAAAAACTACGTATTTTAAATAGACCCCTTTGTGAAATGTGTGTCTAATTTCACATTAAGTAATGCATAAAGAATAATAAATCCGATACATTTTGATGAGTATTTGTTTATAAAATGTGAATCAATTGACAATATGGGTGAAAATGGCGAATTGTACCTATGCGAATGAAAATTCAAAACGACCATCTCTGTACAATTCCTTTAATTTAAAACGTTGGCTACTTCTAACTCTTCTAAAATACACCAAACAACCTTTAATTTTCTCTCGTATTGTTAAACAAAATCAATGAGTTATCCCTTAATCGATATACCAAAATGGAAGGTCAATGATTTGTTACAAATCAATAATAGTTTAAAACTGGTCTGTCCCGAACGTAACTACAGCTTGTCCCGTACGTAATATGCTTTCTTTCCTTTAACATCACAGCCTCTGTGTTATTACCTTTTCAATCAAATCATAATATTATCAGGCAATATCCATTTGCCAGACATTTTGTCAAAAAAATTGTAATGAAATGAATAAAGGAAAATAAATACAACTCTATAAGCCATCTGGGTGTGTTGTTTTACAAATTAAGACTTCCTAGCCAAATTAGTTTCAATTTATAAAAGTTGAGATGTTCATATTGTTTTGACACATGAGGTATGTGTAATAACTTCTTAATCAAGTGAAATGTTATCCAAAATTTGCTAGACATCCTTACCTCTGATGGATCCAATATACGAAAACGTACGGGACACTTTTTATAAAGGTAAGAAACGCTGAAATAGTCTATTTTAATGCATCAATCTAGTGTAATGTATATGGGTATGAATATATTCCTTTATATATCAACAAAAACTGGCATATTTTTTGGAACTTTCTTCAATATTGTAAAAATAGTATCAATTAAGCGTAATCATAATACCACTACGTACGAGACTAGTACGAGTACGTGTACAGTCTATTATGTGCATTAAAAGTCTATTTTGCTTAAACTGGAGTCCTTAAGGAACCCAAAACACATAAAATAAGCACAGAAAACGTTCCATTTCAGCAATTTAAAAACTGAAAACTAAAAATTGCCTCGAACGTTATGGACTCGTACGTCACTTTTTAATGTGTACCCAATTTTATTTGGCCTGCTGTATCAATGCTATTATAGTAATCGGCAAAATTCTTTTTGTCATATTTGAAGACACTTCGAATAGTGATTTTACTTGAAGAATTAAACTAATTATAGTTACACATTTTTATCTAGAGTTACTTTAGTTCTTGCCTCGTACGTTACGGGGTTAAAATTACGGTAAATTGTTTAAGAATGATGTTGATTTTTTGAAAATATTGACAAAAGTATATCAAAATACGACTTCGTTTTGATTGTATAAATTTATACTAAAGTAGATTACGCTAGATTAATGTATTAAATGTAGATTTATGTCAGTGTTTCTTAGCTTTAAAGAAAGTGTCCCGTACGTTTTTGAATTTTGGAGACAACGACTCGAGGCTGTTCTACAAATTTTGGATTACATTTTTTATATAAATCTTGGTATCGTTTTGGAGCTCTATGTTTTCTGTACAAGATTGGGACATTTCTGTTAGGATAATCTATTGTTGAAATTGACATTTTTGGTTTGAAAGTTAGAATTTATACCCGGAGACATCGGTTTTTCGTACCCCCTAGTTTGATTGTCGCATGATTTTCATATGAAATTGAGTTCTTACGAACGTAAATTATATATACATTTTTTAGTTATAGGTGTGGGATGAAAATAAATGCGGAGGTCATTTATATAATGTTGACTATTTGCAGCTAGAACATATTGAAGGCCGGAGACATCAATTGTCCCATTTAACTGGGATTGCGTCTAAAAACGTTTTTAAAACCTTCACAGAACACATTCTAGCTGTAATGTAGTGTTCATTTAGATATTTGACATTTTCCAGTTCATGCAGTTGAAGACAATCTTGACAGTGGCATTGAATGTCAGAATCATCTTGGTAAGAATTCAAGGTGTGCAATCCGTAGTCACGCCATGCCTATTCAAAACTCATTGCACGATTGTGTTTTATAATTTCGTTCCAATGCGAAAATGAAAATGAAAGCAATTGAAAATGGAACGTGGTAGATTATTGCAGAATTTAAAAAGTAGACAGATTGAGAGAAATATATTCAGAAAGTGTTTATCGCAGGAATAAAACGCTGATTTAATTCATATAACAAAAATAAATAAAAGATCATTTCACCACAAACGTTTCTCAAACAGCGAGATTTCTTGGCTGGTCCAACTTCAAGGATTGCGTGTGTGGACGGCAGCATCTGTGTAGCCTGGGTTCAGTCGTCAATATACAATTTGGTCAATAAGATAGCGCATAAAAAATCAATACCCGTTAGATATCGCGGCATCCGTTTTTGATCGTGTTGATATTGTTGATATTGTTGATCTTTGGACCGGAGAAAGTAAAGGAGGGAAAAATGATCAGTCTGGAACCCAGTCTACCTCTGTGTTGCAGAGGTATCAAATCTTTATGCTATATAGCAAACAGAGCATTGCATATACAGAAAAAATAGAAATTGCTGCTTAGTAAGACATATTCTTTTCTCAAAATGCTGCACAGAGGGACAACAAGCTATCTTGATTAGGGATGTCAAAATAGTGCTTGTTCAGGCGCGTAGGAAGCAATTTCATATGGGGGGGGGGGGGGGCTAAAGCCTCATTGTCTGAATATGGGGGGGGGGGGGGGCTAAATTGAATTTTCCCAAAATGTTCAGTGTGAAATAAGGAAAATTTGGCATTTTTGGCCAACTTTGGGGGGAGGGGCTTAGCCTCCCCCCTAGCCCCCCCCCCCTGTTCCTACGGGCCTGTTGTTTGGAAAGGGTTAAGGGGTTATAAAAGCTTGTCTTTTCCACGGATTTTGTTAAACCGACAAGAAAACTCACGGTTTCTTCCTCTCGCGACAGGTTCGGGGTTCGCACCGGAGCGTGCGGCACAGCCTCGTCCCTCGGTCGTCTGTTGGGTAAGGGGTCAATCGGAATCCCCTCACAAATCTCCTTTAAAGATCCCATCTGTGCGATGTTTGTCACTGGTGTTTTGTAAATAGTAGGCCTACAGTAGAAAAGTTGTTTACGATGACTATATTTAGATACATAGCGTCGCCTTTTCAACAAAAACCTCGCAACTGCAGCTTGTCTTAAGCTGCAGTTACGAGGTTTTAGTTGAAAAGCGACGATATTTAGATACATAACGTCGCTTTTCAACAATAACCTCGTAACTGCAGCTCATAACAGGCTGCAGTTACGAGGTTTTCGTTGAAAAGCAAAAATAGTTTTATGTAAATTCAGATCAGCTGATAAGATGTGAAACGAGATTGAACCCTTTCTCAAACGGCGAAAAATTAGACTAGTCTCATTTGAAAGGAGTCTACGGTGTATAATCACGTGACTCAGAATTTCCGATAATCTTCAATATCTTTTTTAATACTGGACCAATTTGAATTCGGGTAGAAGCAGAGAAGGTGGAAAATGCCAGGAATAAGCCGGACGTGTTGGATTTTTGAAAAATCAACTGATAAAAAAAATATTGAAGATAAACCAAAATTTTAGTTTATCTTCAATACGTAACTTTTTTATCAATTGACTTTTCAAAAATCAACCATTTCCATCTAGTGCATCATGTCTGTCCACATTCTCTGCTTCAAACCGAATTCAAATCGGTCCAGTATATTAACAAAATTATTGAAGATTTTCTGAAAATATTGTATCACGTGATTATCCGTGCAGACGACAAAATGGTTTTGACAAAGTAGCAGTAGTTCAACTGTTGTAGCCTATGTTATTGTATAGAAAATATCGTATGAAAAGAGAAAAAATGTTGGTTTACGTTATAATTTCTTCTTTTCGGTAAATACGAGAATTTCTCCAATATATCTCGTATTTGTTCAGACTATTTCTACCAGCGATGAGCACGCTAGACCTTATTTGAAGAATTTAGTGCTAAACTGTCTTAAGTATACAGACACGTACTGGGTTTTAAGAGCATATGTGACCCGTCACGCTAAAAGGGAGGCTCTTGGAATTCTTTAAACCCTTTCACAAACAAGACCTGGATTTGACGTCCATAATAGAAAAGGCTTGGGAAAATATTGAAACAAAAGAAGAAACTGCTGATAACCAGCAGTTTCTTCTTTTGTCTCAATATTTTCTGTACCACATTTTACACAAAACCTATCTGTAATAACATCCATTTTGTCATTTGTGACAGCTTTTGAAGTGTGTTACTCTAAAATTTTGTCGTTTGGGAAAGAATATATTGAGACAAAAGGAGAAACTGCTGGTTATCAGCAGTTTCTTCTTTTGTTTCAATGTTTTCTCAAGCCTTTTCTATTAGGGACGTCGAAACCAGGCCTTGTTTGGGAAAGGGTTAACAAAATCTGATTTTAATCAGATTGACTAGATGTCGTATTTGGGAAATGAACAATTATTAAGACAGGGATACATTCGATCTAGATTCAGAAAATTATATATATTACTGTAAGAATTAAAAGTATCGACCCAAGCCAGTCTTTGGTACATTCCATGAATAAAAGTAGATTTGAAATACAGACATTTTGATTTTACACCGTTTAGGACAGATTTTTTTTAAAATATACTATTCAAGGTGCTACCTTTCAATGTAATTTTTGTGTTGTATTACATACATGCAATATCAGGATCTATGAACAAAAACCATGTTTCGGAACATTCCATGTATATTTATATAAGAAGCTTTGAAAAACGGACAATTGATTTAACACCGATTGGGACTGATCCCCCCCCCCCCCGATTTTTTTCAATGTGCTACCATTAAAATGGCCTTCCTGAGTTGTATTTTGCTGTTACATACGTGCAATATCAGGATCCACGATGAAAAAAAACCTAACACTTTTCGGTACATTTTTCACACCGTTTGTGATAGACATTTCCAAAAAATTCTATTTTTCAAGGTGCTGCCTTTGAAATGCATTTTTGTGTTGTATTGCTATTGCATTCGTGTAATATCAATTTCCAAGGCGATAAATTATGGACCCCTTTTTCCAGATCCCAACGCATGTATTTTCTGGGATCATAAATCTAAACTCGTTCCGAATCTATATGTCGTCGTTTTTCCTAGAAAACATCGTTTATAAATCCTTAAAAAGGTTTTTGAAGAAAAGCGATGGTTACATGTAAGTCGACCTACCTAACCCATTAGCAAACGACAAAATTTTGGACTAATTCATTTTGAAAGACGTTGCAGACGACAATTTCAATTTAATGAAATTTTCAAAAAAAAAAAAAAAATATTTTCATTTTGGGTTGGAAAACATTGTGGAAACAAGCAATTTCTCCATTTTCCACAATGTTTTCTCATGCCATTTCTTTACAGGGAGTCAAAAGGCGTCTCTGTGCAGTAGGCTACTAAAGTAGATTCGCACCGACTCAGAAGGACAAGTTGGTGGGGTGTTCAAACGAACCCCCTTTGTAGCCTGTTTATTTCATTCTAATACTAATGCAGTTGGACCCCTATCAGATACCATGCTCCGAATCCAGATATTCGTCTAAAATGGGACTGGGAGCTGATAGATACTGTCGATTATAAAACTAACCAATGAAGTGCCAGATACCATTCTAAGAATCCAGATTTTTGTCTAAAATTGGACTGGGAGTTGTAGTAGTTAGTGTCGATTGTAAAACAAACCAGTGACGTAGGTTTCCTATCAGAAACCATCCTCTAAATCCAGATTTCCGTCTAAAATGGAGTGGGAGTTGTTAGTGTAATTTAAAGTACTAACCAATGAATTTGATTTCCTTTCAGATACCATCATTTCTTTAAATTTAGATTTTCTTCTGAAATGGAGCTGAGATTGCTAAGATTGCTGAGATTGTTAATGTCGATTATAAAATTAGCCATTGAAGTTGAGTTCCTATCAGATACCATCCACTGAATCCAGATTTTTTACTGAAAAGGGACTAGACTTGTTACTTTGTGTTGATTATAAAATTCACGAATGAATTGGGGTCCCTACCAGATACGATCATCCGAATCCAGATTTTCGTCTAAATATGAACTGGGAGTTCTTAGTTATTAGTCGATTATAAAATTCTTCAATGAAGTTGGGTTCCTATCAGATACCATTGCCTGATTCAAGATATTTTCCTAACATTGGACAGGGGGTTGTTAGTTAATTAGTGTCGATAATAAAACTAACCAATGATGTTGGGTTCCTGTCAGATACCATCCTCTGAATACAGAGATTTGTCTAAAATGGGATTGGGGGTTGTTATTAATGTCGATTATAAAACTAACCAGGGGAATTGGGTTCCTATCAGAATCCAGATATTCGTCTAAAATGGGATAAAAAAGGGCATATGGCTCATGTACATTGAGAATCTGGTTAAAACATTGCTTTTTGCCATCTTCCTTTCATTAGAATTACCGTGGGTGGTTGCCCTCTCAAACAAGCTCTGTTTTATGAGTGCCTAATTTAAGATCTTCTGACGGATTGGGAAACATTTCCAAATGCATCACCAGGAACTGAAGAAAATGCGATTATTAACTTGCATTTTCTCTCGATACTTTCTTTTATGTTATATAGACATAGACATAGGCAAGTCTATGAATAGGCATAGGACATAGGCCTACACAAATTATTTCATTAATAAGTGTGCCGCTGTGCGCACAGCGCCCTTTCATTGGGAATGGACAGTTTTACTAGCTCCCCCAACCCTCATCTTCGCAAGCCAATGGTGGAATGTACGGCGCTTTGCGATTTCATGAAAATCGGATGAAATCCGCCAGGGTTGAATGCAAAAGGGGGTGGGTTCAACCTTGGCTAGCGAAGATACCCCACCCTGTTTTCGCACCGCTTTATGAAATGAAATAGGTCTAGGCTACCTTTTCTTCGCTCAAATAAATTACCTTTTTCAATTCTTCTTCTTCTTCTTCTTCTTCTTCTTCTTCTTCTTCTTCTTCTTCTTCTTCTTCTTCTTCTTCTTCTTCTTCTTCTTCTTCTTCTTCTTCTTCTTCTTCTTCTTCTTCTCCGTAAACAAAAATAGGATTTGTCAAAGACATATATTATAGTAATATCTAGGCCTATGTCTCTGGATTTGTGTTTACAAGCCTAGGCCTAGGCCTATAGCAGAAAATATTTAGACAAAAGGAGAAATGCTGAATATCTGCATTTTCTTCTTTTGTCTCAATGTTTCCCCAAGCCTTTTCTATTAGGAACGTCAAAACAAGGTCTTGCTTGGGAAAGGGTTAATAAATGCGTTTTGCTTGACAATTTTCGTCGTGATTGATTTCAGTTCAGTTCCAGTCTATGCAGACGCCGACGACAACAACAACAAGGAACAACAACAACTTGGTTTTCGATAGTGAAAATTTATTTGCTAAAATACTGCTTTAAACCGATTTCCTGAGATAACACAAAATGGTAATTAAAAGTTTACATTACTTTTGTAATAATCTACACATAATTCATCATGTTTTAAAAGATTTTAAAATAATTATTGCCAATTTAACTAAGTGCCATTGGTATTCGCGTCCAAAACAATTGAAACGATGACAAAAACTAAATGTAAACTATTTATTATACGTTGGATAACTTTGTTTAATGATGTAACAATGAAACATTTTAGCCCATCAATAAGTATGAAAATGTTTGGGTTCACTTCTTGCGAAATCATAAACATAATCGTAAACAGGATAAACGGAAATTCCCTTGTATCCATTCCACAATCTAAATAGATTTAGATATTATCTTTCAGTAGCTTCTAACGACCACCCTTTAGGGGGTCATCTTCTGTGACCTTTCTTTGGACCAATCAGATTATAGCTTTGGAAAAGTTGAAAGAAATTTGGCATGTGCATAGGCATGCGCACTACACTTCAGTTTCTAACGATAACAAGATTAGTAGCGATGGTCGCCTTCAATGCGGTGATTTCACTACAAAAACAAAGACCAAAGTCTGTTAATTTTGAGAGCAAAGATATGGCATTTATGAAGTAGATTGTTTTCGGTATATTTTTGACACTTTGACTAGCAGTACAGTGCTCTCAATAAGGACCAATTTCAGGAAGTCTTGGACTTCCATGTCCAAATTTCAGGAATTTTTCTAGAAAATCAGGATTTTTTTAGCGCGTTTTCGCGATTTCGAAATTTTATGAAATAATAAAGGAAAAAGAAGAAATAGTTAACTTAAAAACAAACATATCTCTTTCTTTTTTCAATATGACTTATATTGTTTGCCCTAAGTTGCAACTCTTCTCCTTGCGGCAATCCAGTTCAAGCTTGACCAGTCTTAATTTGTCATCTTGGCAGTCTGATTTTAACCCTTTTATATAGTTACTTCATAATATCTGCAAGATATGACCTTAACCCATTACCACACAATGACTCTTTTTGACTCCCCACAAAATAATGACCATGGAAAAATCCTGGAAAATGAAGAAATTGCTTGTGACAAGCAGTTTCTTCATTTTCCGCGAAATTTTTCATCCAAAAGGAACCAAAACTAGAACATTTCATTTATCTGCAGGATCTTTCAATTTGGATCATCCTAAAATTTTGTTGTTTGGTAATGGGTTAAGATAACCTTATGAAATGATGATATACGTAGATTGGTGCATATATTCAATGAATAGTTTATTGAGGAAAGGGTTTCTTTGTTATGAACTGGCGAGATTCAGAATCTGACCTAAAAAGCTTGTATGACGTGGCGTGACGTCACACAGGCTGTCTGGAATGTAGAACAAAATCCCAGCCAAATTTGTGTACTAAAAATAGATCAACAGCTGATTAAATATATCACAGTTTTTAAATCTCATGGATAGTTAATGGTTGGAGTTAATTGAACAACCATTTTGTTTTGGAATTCGTGTTTATTTCTGACACTGTAGATGAAACGGGACAAAAGTACTGTGTGACTTTTTTTGTCAATGGATATAAAACACTTTGAGGGTAAATAATGCACATTACTTTTCTTTATTTGATTTAAATACGATTTTTGACATGGACTTGGGTTCTACTGACAAACAAAGAATTTGAATAAATTAATATAATGAATGAGAATTTGTATATAACGTAGCCGACGATTTGTTTTGAAATTTGCAACTAGATCTAGTAAAAACATTGGTGAATGAGAATAAGTTAAAACGCTAGAAAATATATCCACATTCATAGCTTTCCTTCAATATTTTGGAAACTAGTTTTGTTGAAATGAAATAAAAAGTTTATGAAATTCAAAATATACATATTGGCACCCTATGTAGCGAATTTGTTTGATAAATTAGCTTCACGGCAAATTGTACAAAGGTGTCTGTTTTTGGATTAATTAGTTTCCAGCCACGAAAACATGGCAAACCATCTTTCTTGTACTGATTTGTGATACCGATTTTCAGATTTTGTTTTCTCAGGCAATTTGTGCTGTTTTTTGTTTAGGTGATTTTGAAACAGAAGGAGTTTCCGCTATGACAGCGATATCGTAGAAAAGAAACTAGCAAAAATGCGCTGCATGATTCTTTCGAATGTGCGTTGATACCATAAATCATGGGGCTTAGAAAGTTTAGAATGAATTAATTGCAGTTACTCTTTTATTTCGTCTCCTTTAATCATACTGGCATCACGATGAAGATAAAAAAAATATGCCAGGGCTTATAAATAGGACTACTTTAATCACAATTGTTTGGAAAATAACAACATTTCTCGATCTTTGATTGCATGCCTAATTAATTAAAATTATCAGTCAATGTGATGCACCAAAGACTGTTGATTACTTACCGAATTCATAACTGTAAAAGCAATTAAACGATTACCCTAATCATAACATAATTGGATACACACTCGACTGATTGCACCGGTATATGCCTTGTGTATTTGTCACTTCTCGGGACCATAAACGACTCGCGGCAATTTTCTCGACACGCTTATCGGGTGCTTTAACTGGGTGATTATCGATTTTTACCCTTTACAATTTTTTTTATAGACGTCCTGGTTTAAATTCTTGGAAGTCAGCAAAATTTTTCAGACGTCTGCGAGACGTCCAACTTCAAAATTCCGGACGTTTTTTCGCGAAAATCGGACGTAATATACGTCGACGTCCGCTTATTGAGAGCACTGGCAGTAATATTTTATACGATCATCACGCTAACCTGATATAAAGCGATGCCAACTTATGAAAGTATGAACGAATCATACATTGGCAATTTGATTACACATGATCAGATGCCTGACTAGCTCACTCAGTCAGTAGTAGAGTGTCCGACTTGTCATCCAGACGACCAGGGTTCGATTCCCACAATAGGTACATTTTTCCACACTTTTTTTACATTTTTCAAACAAAACGATTCTAGAAATCGCGCATGCAATAAAAGCATAATTGACAATTGTTTTTAGCTCACCTGAGCACGAAGTGCTCAAGGTGAGCTATTGTGGTCACTTTTTGTCCGTCGTCCGTCTGTCCGTCTGTCTGTCCGTCCGTTCACAATTTCGTGTTTACACTCTAGCATCTACAAATATAAGCCAATCTTGACCAAACTTGGTCAAAACATGTATGGCCATAAGATCTCGGATGAGTTTGATTATGGGTCAGATCGAACTAGAAAGTCAGGAGTTATCTGCCCTTGAATGCGAAAAATACTTAGTTTTGACATTGTTTACACTCTAGCATCTACAATTATTGATCAATCAAGACAAATCTTGGACATAACATTGCAGACCATAAGATCTCGGATGAGTTTGATTTTCAGTCTGATCTGACCAGAAAGACAAGAGTTATGTGCCCTTGAATTTGACAAAATTGCCATTTTCGGCTGTTTTTGACCTTGTTTACACTCTAGAATCTACAATTATTCATCAATCAAGACAAAACTTTGACACAATGTTTGGGACCATGAGATCTCGGATGAGTATGATTTTCAGTCTGATCTGATCAGAAAGTCGAGAGTTACTTGCCCTTGAATTTGACAAAATTGTCATTTTTGGCTGTTTTCGACGATGTTTACCCTCTAGAATCTACAATTATTGATCAATCAATCCAAAACTTGGACACAATATTGGGGATCATAAGATCTGGGATGAGTTTGATTTTCAGTCTTATCTGATCAGAAAGATGAGAGTTATGAGCCCTTGAATTTGACAAAATTGCTGTTTTTGACCTTATTT
Source organism: Fragum sueziense (assembly GCA_963680895.1). Lineage (NCBI taxonomy): Eukaryota > Metazoa > Mollusca > Bivalvia > Cardiida > Cardiidae > Fragum > Fragum sueziense. The sequence goes on along the minus strand of CAVMGG010000835.1, from coordinate 57,130 downwards.
ACACTCTAGAATCTACAATTTTTGACCAATCAAGACAAATTTTGGACACAAGGTTGGAGACCATAAGATCTCATATGAGTTGATTTTCAGTCTGATCTGACCAGAAAGGTGAGAGTTATGTGCCCTTGAATTTGATAAAATTGCCGATTTCGGCTGTTTTTGACATTGTTTACACTCTATAATCTACTATTATTTATCAATTAAGACAAAACTTGAACACAATGTTTGAGACCATAAGATCTTGGATAAGTTTGATTTTCAGTCCAATCTGATAAAAAAATGGATCTAGTTATGTGCCCTTGAATTTGATAAAATTGCCGATTTCGGCTGTTTTTGACATTGTTTACACTCTATAATCTACTATTATTTATCAATTAAGACAAATCTTGGACACAATGTTGGATATCATAAGATCTCGGATGAGTTTTATTTTCAGCCTGATCTGACTAGAAAGTCGAGAGTTATGTGCCCTTGAATTTGACAAAATTGCTGTTTTCGGCTGTTTTTGACCTTGTTTATACTCCAGAATCTACAATTATTTATCAAACAAGACAAATCTTGGACACAATGTTGGGCACGATGAAATCTTGGATGAGTTCGATTTTCACAATGTTATTGACCATAAGTTCGTTTTCGGTCTTAAAGTCATAAATATTTTTTGAAATGAAGAAAAGTGTTGCTTATATCATTTTGGTTCAGGTGAGCGATATAGGACCATCATGGTCCTCTTGTTTGTTATGTTTTTGCAATTTCTAGAATAATTTGTTATGAAAATAGAAATTTAAAAAAAAAAGAATAGGGGGACAAAAGGATGTTATCGGAGTAGGATTCCAACGCCTAACCTCTGGCATTCAAGTCGACAGCTCTACCACTGAGCTATTCAACCAAGTGGTTATGGAAGCGTCAATATATAGTTTATATAGCCTATGTTCAAAATTAAACACTGCTTTATTTCAGGTTAGCGTGATGATTGTATAAAACTGTTACTGCTAGTGTCAAAAATATACAAAAAAATATCTATATGCCATATTATTGCTCTCTTATTGCTTATTGACAGACTTTGCTCTTTGCTCGGTGTCAAGCCCATGTCTATCAACCGCAGCCATTTTGGTGTTGTTGTCAAGGACAAAAGACCTGCGTTTTCAAACGAGCATGTTGATTAGTTGGTGTAAAAATAGAAAAAACAGACTTCCCCAGGTCACAGAAGATGACCCAAATGGATGATCTTCAGATGTAACATGAAATAAGATGAAATATTACAGGGTTTCCATTAGGACAAGAATTCCAAGAGTCATTGACCCTTGAGGCCAAAATCCCAAGAGTCAAAATGAAGCGTGAAAAAAAAATTAAACCGTAACCTATTAATAAAGGGGTGGGGGAGGGGGGGGGGGCAATGTTAAGATATGTTCTTAACTCTTTAGAGTTCATTGTAACATTCTCCCAAACTTGAAGGGACATTTCATTCCAATTTCAATTTTTAGCTCCACTGGCCTTTCAGGCCAGCGGGCTATTGTCATAGCGGTGTGTCCGTCGTGCGTCCGTCCGTCCGTCCGTCCGTCCGTCCGTGCGTCCGTAAACTTTTTCTTTAAAAATCTTCTCCTCAGAAACTACTGGATGGATTTCAACCAAACTTCACAGGAATGATCCTTGGGTGACCCTCTCTCAGATTCCTACAATTAGTTGGGATTGAACTAGAATAACTTGAGTTATCTGCCCTTGAATGTCAAAAAAAGCTGGTTTTGACTTTATTTTTACTCTAAAATCTACAAATATTAACCAATCAAGACAAAACTTGGACAGAATATATATAAGCATGATATCCTGCCTGGGTTCAATTTTCAGCTTGATCGGAATTTTACATCATGAGTTATGTGCCCTTGAATTTGACAAAATTTCCATTTTCGACTTTGTTTTCACTCTAACAACCACAATTGTTAACCAATCAAGATGATATTTGCACAGAATCTTGTTGACAACAAGATCTTGCTTTTATGTAATTTTCAGGATGATTGCATTACTACAATGTGAGTTATGTGCCCTAGAAATTGACAAAATTTCAGTTTTCAACACTTTTTTAACTTTTGTGGCCACATATATAGATTAATACTGACAAAATTTGGACAGACCATAAGATCTTGCTCGAGTTTAATATTCAGCTTGATTATTGTGGTGTTCAAGACATAAATTATCAAGTCAAAATCATATTTTTAGATCAGAATGTCTTTATTTTCATGACCACTATGATAAATACACAATCGCAACTTCTTGAACTAATTATCATAAAGAAAAACAACTCTTACTGAACTTTAAATTGCTCATATCAAAAGTTACTTCCCTTAGTCTACCACAATTATCAACTCACATATTGAATTATGTGCCCTTGAATTTGGCATAATGACGGTTTTCAACTTTATCATCACTCTAAAAATCCCCAAAATATTAGTCAATCATTTACCTTCTTTTTGCTTTGACCACATAATTGCTTCTCTTTACTTTGTTTCTGCTCTAAGAATCACAAGAATTTTAAAATATATCAGTTTAAGCATTTAGATAAATTTGTCAAATTTTTTATAGTAAACCACAAGAAATTCAGGCCTGTGGAGCGACTCAAGACCTTCAGGTCTTTCTAGTTAAAGTATGTCTTGATGCCAAGATTGGTTATTCTAATGAGTATAAATACTATTTGTTTTTAGCTCACCTGAGCACGAATGTGCTCATGGTGAGCTATTGTGATACCGCTGTGTCCGACGTCCGTCGTGTGTCGTCCGTAAAACTTTGCCTTGTGTGCACTCTAGAGGCCACATTTTTTGCCCAATCAACCTGAAATTTGCTCAGAATGATTGTCTTGATGAAATCTTGGACAAGTTCGAAATTGGGTTATCTGGGGTCAAAAACTAGGTCACGGGGTCAAATCTTAGAAAAACCTTGTGTGCACTCTAGAGGCCACATTTTATGCATAATCAGCCTGAAATTTGCTCAGAATGATTGTCTAGATGAAATCTCGGACAAGTTCGAAATTGGGTCATCTGGGGTCAAAAACTAGGTCACGGGGTCAAATCTTAGAAAAACCTTGTGTGCACTCTAGAGGCCACATTTTTTGTCCAATCAACCTGAAATTTATTCAGAATGATTGTCTTGTTAAAATCTGGAACAAGTTCAAAATTGGGTCATCTGGGGTCAAAAACTAAGTCACAGGGTCAAATCTTAGAAAAACCTTGTGTGCACTCTAGAGGCCACATTTTGTGCACAATCAGCCTTAAAATTGCTCAGAATGATTGTCTTGATGAAATCTTGGACAAGTTCGAAATTGGGTCATCTGGGGTCAAAAACTAGGTCACTGGGTCAAATCTTAGAAAAACCTTGTGTGCACTCTAGAGGCCACATTTTTTGCCCAATCAACCTGAAATTTGCTCAGAATGATTGTCTTGTTGAAATCTTGGACAAGTTCGAAATTGGGTCATCTGGGGTCAAAAACTAGGTCACGGGGTCAAATCTTAGAAAAACCTTGTGTGCATTCTAGAAGCCTCATTTTTTGCTCAATCAACCTGAAAATTGATCAGAATGATTGTCTTGATCAATTCTAAGACAAGATCGAAATTGGGTCATCTGGGGTCATAAACTAGGTCATGAGGTAAAATCTTTGTAAAACCTTATGTGCACTCTAGAGGCCACATTTTATGACCAATCAACCTGAAAATTTATCAGAATGATTTTCTTGATCAATTCTAGGTCACGAGGTCAAATCCTAGTTAAACCTTGTGTGCACCCTAGAGGTCACATTTTTTATCCAATCAACCTGAAAGTTATTATGAAAGTTATTATATCAGGTGAGCGCTTCAGGGCCAATGGCCCTCTTGTTTTTAGGTTGTTGCCAATAAGCGAGAAACACGCATTTAAAGTTGAGACATAATCGATAAATTGCATATAAATCCGAACTGTTGTCCACAACAATTGGTTCAATTTTAACACAAAAATATAAATTTCTCGTAAATGGCGCAATATTTTGGCTTGAAATTTTCAGAATTTTCATAAGGAAATATGCTCTTTTAGATAAAAATAAAAGTAAAATTTATGACAAAAAATTCTGAAATGTCACTTTAACAAGGTTAAACTGCTTTTGAAAATATTGGGGAAAAGGAAAAAATAATGCTGATTTATATGAAAATGTTTCAATAAGACCAAAGTGCTTATTCTAAGAGTACCGGTAAATGTAACGCCTTTTCAACCTTTAGAGTGCTACTGTATGCATTTGTCCCCATTTTAACATCCCCCCCCCCCATTATTGAAAAATTTAGTACAAGATTGAAATCTTGTGTAAAATGAAATTCTTGATATTGAAAAGCTGATATTTTTATGCCCCCGATAGGGAGGCATCATAAATTTGACTTGTCCGTCCGTCTGTCTGTCCGTCTGTCTGTACGTCCGTCATTCCGTCCAAAAACTTTAACATTGGCCATAACTTCCTTATTACTTAACATATTCGCTTCATACTTTACCACAACATTTCTTGGTACATTACCTTTCTGTAGGCACATACTTTGGTGACCTTGACCCCTGGATGACCTTGACCTTGAACATAGATTGGCCATAATTTAAAATCAAAGCGGTGTCGGGGCATTGTCATCTTACAGTGACAGCTCTTGTTCATTTATGCCAAGAAAATTTCGTAGAAAAATATTTATCTTTGATAAAGTGCACCTTCAAATTTTCCTTTGATAATGCCGTGTCTAAACCACGAAAACCCATGACAATTAGGTATCTGATCATTTTACCTTTTCTTTAAGAACTTAAACCAGCTAGATCAATTATATTTCGAATAAGTAAGAAAACTTAACATTAATTGCTACTGGTAAGAGGGATTTTGTTTGATATTCAATGATAATGTAATCAGAATTTCATGGCAGCCGCGGAGAGCTACCTGTTGACTGAGGAAAATTCAAAGTTCTTGGTATTTTTACATGCAGATTGTGTATTTTATTGCCACACAGCTACTTCAAATCAAATTAAGGACTGTGACAAATTGATTAATGGATTTACAACTAATAATCCACATACATCACTGATGTCAAATTAACACTGTAAATACACACGACTTGCAAATCAGCGAAAGATTGCGTAACACAGATTATCGATTTTTTACTGCTCTGATAAAGGTGTGACCTGGATAATGGGTCAATTAGTGGATATCCCTTGATCTTGAATGGTGGGTGAAGCATGGGTCGTAAAAATCAAGAGTCAGAATGATGCATCAGTTGAAATTTCTGAGAGTCAAATTGGGGTCATTTTCATTTTTCATGCGTCAAAACCCGAGCTCCCGGGTCAAACGGAAACCCTGGAAATAAGATGCATCTGAATTCATTCAGATTGATCCATTCCATTAATTCGAGTTTTCTCTGATCAAATTTGCTCTTTGATAAGTTGATGATGCTAATCTAGTAGATAAATAGTTTTTGGTCTTAAATTTTTTCACCAGGCATGACAATAAATGGTTTATTGATAGGTATCATAAGGCGTTTTAAGGATAGTGTTTAAGATCGGACGGTGAACAAAGCGCCACAACTTGTGTCGAAGTTTCGATTTTTTTTAAATGGTAGTGTGCTCTGATGTAAATGAGCAACATCAACTTATCAAAGAGCGAAATTTCATCAAAGAAAACTCGGATTACCATTCCATAGGGGTCTGTAAGTTGACTCCCAGCACCTACAGACCCCTATGGTACATTCTACACTGGTGAATCCATCACAGATTCTATACTATTGCCAACATGGATTTCATTAAAAGATCTCACCCTTCTCAGCACAGTCATTCTGCGTAATGTAATCTTCATTGATGTCCGAGGCCTTAAAATTGATTTTGCTTTAAGTTTGTAATAAATTTGTAATATGTAATCAAATTACCGAGAGTATTTAAATTTGAGGGATTTGTCCCGCTCGGAGATGAAAGATTTGCGGGATTTGTCAGAAAAGTGGGTAAATCCCGCAATCCCGCGCCCTAGAATAAACACTGGGCTTGACTATGTCAACTTTTCTTCATGTTCCTTATGGTAGAGTTCTGTCACTCTATGATGTGGTTAACTTAATCACACTAAAATTCAGAGGACTGCCTATTTATACGGGTACTCAGGTACCTGCGGGTCATTGTCAAACAGAATTCTGCAGGACAGGCCATCATCTTAACCTATTCCCATACATTGACGCCTCACCAGATAAAGGGCTTTGAAAAACATTGTGGAAAATGAAGAAATTGCTTGTGACAAGCAATTTTCTCATTTCCCACAATGTTTTCTACCCAAAAAGACCAAAAAATGAAGAATTCTGTTCTCTGGAAACTGTCGTCTGCAACATCTTTTAATTTGGGCCAGTCTAAACTTTTGCTGTCTGGTAATGGGTTAAATTTAACACAAAGGGCAGTGTTCCCATTTACATAAAAAAATATTGAGTCCCTGGGACCCAGTGCAGTAGAAAAAGTTGAGTCCCAACCACTTTCAATTGAGTCCAATTTTGACTTCCACAAATCATCTTCAAATTGATTGTTGTACTTGAACGGGCTTAATAACCCTTTCCCAAACAAGACCTATTTTTGATATTCCCAGTTAAAGTGGCTTGGGGAAACATTGAAGCGAAAGAAGAAACTGCTAATGAGATATTCTCAAGTTTTATACCTAAGTTATCACAAATTTTGTGATCTGCAGCAGCTTTTATCAGTCTTTGAACGCCGGATCGGCAAGCCACTGGTCTTGAAAAGTCCGCGAGTGTTTCTTTTTCTTGGCTGGAGAAGCCATTATTATTTACAAAATGAAAGTAACAGTTGGTTTCCGGCTATCAAATTGCCCACAAATAATATTTTAGACAGTTTGGGTACCAGATGAAAAAGCTGGAATCCCAACAATCGCAACTCTTCGGTTAGACGCTGGCAAAGTCTATTTATAGTAACTTTGGAAAACCAGTGACTTTGCTTCAAATCTGTCGTACTTTGAAACATTTTGGATTGTTTTCGCTAGTTATCTGACGTTTCTGCGTAAGATTTATGAAAAAAAAACATTGTTTTTGCCTCTAATTTTATTTTGCGTCCCATGGACGCAACGAGTATAAAAAATTTGCGTCCGAGCTGATTTTTATGCGTATACAGATACTTTTACGTCGTAAATGGAAACTCTGAAAGGGGGTTACAGGGAATTTCATGACAATTCAAAATCTAGCTAGATTTGTCACTCATGTATAAATTTATAGACAACTTTATCAACTACAGTCGACACTCGTTGTGTCGAAGTCAGAGGGGCCTTCAAATTATCTCAACATATCCGGAGTTCGACTCATCCGATTTTGTTCAATTTTGAATTGAATGCCATATGACCATTTTTGTTGCTCATCAAGTGCTTTTTAAAATAATTGAAATATAGTAGGAAAAAGGAAAGAAATTGCTAGACACGAGCAATTTCTATCCTTTTCCTACTAAATTTCAATAGCTATATTTATTTCGAAATTATTTTATTTAACGTTTTGATATCCATTGGTGAGGACGATGTCGATGTCGACATAACGAGTGTCGGCTGTATTTTATGCCCCCGTATCGAGAGATCGGGGGCATATTGTTTTACTCATGTCTGTCTGTCCGTCTGTCTGTCCGTCCGTCTGTCTGTCAGTCTGAAACTTAACATTGTCATTTTCTCGACGACCATTATGCATACAAAGCTCAAATTTGGTATGTAAACTTCTTTCAATGATATCTATCTGCTCCATGCAATTTGACCTTCCTCAAGGTCATCATTTAACCCTGTTCAACCCTTAACATGCAACTTAACACACCAGCTTAACGCAACAACTTAACATTGGCCTTTTCTCTAAAAGTATTCCACATACAAAGCTAAAATTTGGTATGTAAACTTCTTTCAATGATATCTATCTGCCCCATGCAATTTGACCTTCCTCAAGGTCATCGTTTAACCCTTATTCACCCTTAACATGCTACTTAACGCGCCAACTTAACGCAACACTTAACATTGGCCTTTTCTCCAAAAGTATTCCACAAACAAAGCTCAAATTTGGTATTTAAACTTCAGTCAATGATATCTATCTGCCCCATGCAAATTGACCTTCCTCAAGGTCATCGTTTAACCCTTATCCACCCTTAACATGCAACTTAACGCTGCAACTTAACGCTATACTTAACATTAGCCTTTTCTCCAAAAGTATTCCACATACAAAGCTCAAATTTGGTATGTAAACTTCTTTCAATATAAAACTATCTGCTCCATGCAATTTGACCTTCCTCAAGGTCATCGTTTAACCCTTATCCACCCTTAACATGCAACTTAAGGTGGCAACTTAACGCAACAACTTAACATTGGCCTTTTCTCCAAAAGTATTCCACATACAAGGCTAAAATTTGATATGTAAACTTCTTTCAATGATATCTATCTGCCCCATGCAATTTGACCTTCCTCAAGGTCATCGTTTAACCCTTATCCACCCTTAACATGCTACTTAACGCGCCAACTTAACGCAACAACTTAACATTGGCCTTTTTTCCAAAGGTATTCCACATACAAAGCTCAAATTTTGTAGGTAAACTTCTTTCAATGAAATCTATCTGTTACATGCAAATTGGCCTTCTTCAAGGTCATCGTTTAACCCTTAGCCACCCTTAACATGCAACTGAACGCGGCATTTTAACGCAACAACTTAACGTTGGCCTTTTCTCCAAAAGTATTCCACATACAAGGCTCAAATTTGGTATGTAAACTTCTTTCAATGGTATCTATCTGCTCCATGCAATTTCACCTTCCTCAAGGTCATCGTTTAACCCTTATCCACCCTTAACATGCAACTTAACGCAACAACTTAACGCTACAACTTAACGTTGGCCTTTTCTCCAAAAGTATTCCACATACAAAGCTCAAATTTGGTATGTAAACTTCTTTCAATGAAATCTATCTGCTCCATGCAATTTGACCTTCCTTAAGGTCATCGTTTAACCCTTATCCACCCTTTACATGCAACTTAATGCTACAACTTAACATTGGCCTTTTCTCCAAAGTATTCCACATACAAAGCTCAAATTTGGTATGTAAACTTCTTTCAATGATATTAGGTTAGAGGGACAAGGTCATTTATGTAGGTCAAGGTCAAATATCAATTAAGGTCATAATTATAGAAAAATAGCCATTTCGGGGGCATTTGTGTTTCACAAACACATCTTGTTAATAAACAAATGTATCATCATAATGAATATTTACTTTCTTTTCTATTTTAGGCTAGGAACAGTGAAAAAGCCATGTAAGTACATGAATCAGTTTATCAATTGTTAACCCATTACCAAACACTAAATTTTAGGCTTGTCCAAATTCAAAGATGTTGCAGACGACAATTTCAAGTGAATGAAGTTTAACATCTTTTGGTCTTTTTACGTAGAAAACATTATGGGAAATGAAGAAATTGCTTGTGACAAGCAATTTCTTCATTTCCCACATGATGTTTTCTGAAGCCATTATCTTGTGGGGAGTCAAAAGGAGCCACCGTGTGGTATGGGTCAAATTAAGTTAGTCCACTGCAAATGAGATTCTTGTGACATTAGAATTATTCATCATACACATTTTGTGGTGGAAAGTTCCACAGCCGAATGTTTTTGACATCGCCCAAATATCTTCGGATGCGTAACGAATGTTAATGACGTCATACAAAAAATTCCAACCTCGCATGAATCTCGTTAGGGGTGGAATACCTTAAATTTGGTTGCCAGTAAATTAAATGAATATCAACTTCTGATAAATGCCAAAAAAACTGTAATTGGTAGCAAGTCGAACTTATAATGATAGATTGGAACCTACTGAGACTGTGGAAAAATTGTAATGGTTTGCTACTTGCAGGCCTGTAGGAACAGGGGGCTATAGGGGGGTTACCCCCCCCCCCCCCCCTCCCCCATGTTTGCCAAAAATGCCAACTTGCCTGACTTGCCATATGTCTTAGCATGTTTCCAATTTTCTTTTCTGTTGTCCAACCTAGAAAAAAAATTACTATTAGATTTTGATTATTTGAGAAATGAATTGATTATCTGCTAAGTTCTCTAGTTTTGTTCTCTGAAAACAATCCAAAGGTGACAACAGTACAGAGTAACAGTTATAAGAGAGGGTAAATAGGGATAAAGACTTGCAGAGGTCCAGTCACCATGGCCCCTAGATTTTGGGCTGGGTCCCTGAATATATAGAGAAAATGCCCATACCCTTAATGTTAAGTACTGAATTTTGCTGTTCTAGGCCCCTACGTTAAAATTGTCAGGTTTTTTTTTTGCCTGAATAAAGGCATTCTAATTTTGTTATTTCAAGTCCAAACCCTATGTTGTGGGTACTCATTTAGTCCCTGAGCCAGAAACATGTTTGCTCCCCCCCCAGGGGGAATTTTGTAGACATAGTTTTTCATAAAGTACAATATCTTAGAAACATTTTGAGCATTGTTTGCACTCTGGCCGTTGGGGCTTTTGGCTGTAACCCTTATCTAAAACCCTTAACCCTATCATTTTTTTCATTCAAATTTACAATACTTATTTGGTCATATTTTTATTGAATATTGTCCTACAGATGTCTAAATGGTACCAAATGAAAGCTTATGACTTGCTCTTTCATTTGAAGTTATTTTATGCAAATTAGCTCATTTGCATATTCATGAATATTAATGATTTCCCTTAAAATTTCCATTTTTTGGCGAAAATTTGATAAAAACTTTCTTAAAAAAGGCATTTTTGTCCAATGGGAATTTTGTAAACATGGTTTATCAGTAAGAACATTCTTTTAGAAACATTTTGAGCCTTGTTTGCACTCTGGCGGTTGGGGCTTTTCGGCGTGACCCTTATCTAAACCCTTAACCCTACCAAATTGTTCATTCAAATTTTGAAAATGAATTTGGTCATATCTTGGTTGAATATTTACACACAGATGTCAGAATGGTATCATATGAAAGCTTATGACTTGCTCTTTCATTTTAAGATGTGTTATACAAATTAGCTCATTTGCATATTCATGAATATTAATTATTTTTCCTAAAATTGCGATTTTCGACCAAAATCTGGTAAATACTTTCCAAAACAAGACATTTTGGTGCAGGGGAATTGTGTAAACATAACTAATCTTAAAGAAAATCATATAAGAAACATATTAAGCGATGTTTGCACTTTGGCTGTTGGGGCATTTGGCCAAAACCCTTATCTAAACCCTTAACCCTATAAAATTGTTCTGTCATTTCAAAACAATTTTTACCATATCTTGGTTGAATATTGACCTACAGATGTAAGAATGGTATCAAATGAAAGCTTATGACTGTCCCAATAATTTGCCACATTTTTTTTTGCAAATTATCTCATTTGCATATTCATGAATATTAATGACATTACTTAAACTGACCTTTTTAGCGGGTATTTTGTAAATACTTTCAAAAACATTGTTTCTACTCAAGGGGAATCATGTAAACATAGTTTATCTTAAAGAACATTTTATTAGAAACATTTTGAGCAATGTTTGCAATCTGGCGGTTGGGGCTTTTGGCCGTGACCCTTATCTAAACCCTTAACCACATCAATTTTTCATTTGAATTTTCAAAACGTTTTTGGTCATAGCTTGATTGAATATTGATCTACAGATGTAAGAATGGTATCAAATGAAAGCTAATGACTTTTTCTTTAATTTGCAGTTATTTTATGCAAATTTGCTCATTTGCATATGCATGTATATTAACAGTTTATCTACAATTTGTAATTGTTTTCAAGTTAACCCATTACCAAACAGCAAAGTTTTAGGCTGATCAACTGCAAAAACTGCCACAAATGACAAAATTAATGTTATCAAAGATAGGATTTGTGTAAAATATGGCACAGAAAATATTGAGACAAAAGGAGAAACTGCTGGTCATCAGCAGTTTCTTCTTTTGTTTCAATGTTTTCCCAAGCCTTTTCTATTAGGGACGTCAAAACCAGGTCTTGTTTGGGAAAGGGTTAAATACCTACCAAAAGGTGGGATTTTTTTTCTTTCTCATGAGTTTTTAACCATCTGATATCCATGTTCACTCTTTTAACAACATATAAGCCTTGTTTGAGATCTATTAGGTGTTTTGTTTGGAAGTTACTGCGATTTTAAAGTATGCAACCCATCATATTTTTGTTCCTATAAATCTTATTATCAATGTATGTATTTAGTTTCCAATTATTTTTTTAATCTTTATTGTTTAAGTGCAAATAAGTTTAATTGATTCCATGTATTGTACTGGTGTTATTGCTTATATCTAGTTTAGTTGACAGAATGTTATCCTTTGATGAATCCAAAATTGCCTCAAAATAGGACTTTGAACATAAACATTTTATCAAATGCCATATAATGATACAAAAGGTGTCTAACCTGCAGGACTTTATCCTAATACACATATAAAACTAATTATTTCAATTATTTTTGTAATTTTTATGGCTGAATAGAGATCCTGGAATGTAGACAAATTGCATACATATAGCAGGATAACATTGTTAAGCAATTTTCAAGTCCCATCTTTTGCCATACATATGGAGAAAACAGCGTGATTTTGTTCAATCTGGAGAGCCCTTCCTTGTGTATTCCTCATAGCCAAGTCAATTTGTTGGCCGTAGGTGTATTTGATATGTGGCTGACAGATCAGGGACACTGGTGTTACCATTCCTTTATGCTCTATTGAGGTATTGTAACTTCAGATGATTTAAGCTTGGGGTGCCATATGTAAAGCCTATGTATCAGATGCATAAATCAAGAAATGTACTCGCAGTACGTATGAAGCTAGAGTACAGACAATAACCGATTGTGATCAAAAGATTATTGCAGTTATTTATAATGCATTTATTTGTCTGTATCAGATCAGAACAGATGTGAACTGTGAACTGATCCATACTACCGACAGCCCATGCTGAATGTACATTCAAATTCTTCCGAACCTATGCATATGTCTTATATGTGCTTTCAGCATAGTATAACCTCACAATGGATTGAAAATAGTTCCCTTACGATACATATACAATATCTTTCAATATGGCATATGTTTTCAAGGATGGCATTAGATAGCCATAGATATTTTCAGTTCAATTCTTTCCTGATATTTAAATGCTACAACTAAAACCTGGTTTAGATCAGCATATGAAATCCCATATTAAGACACTTACTTTTTGCACTGTTTTAGGACAATTTGACCAAAAACATTACACTTGGTGGCAATCTTGGAATTACTTACACTCTGGGAGTTTGGCTAGGTTATAATAATGGAAACCAACATAGATCAACACTAGAATGTCTATTTAATGCAAAGAACCATCAGCATTTATTGTACTAAACATAACAGGGTTACTATGTACTTAACATTACAGGGTTACTATGTAACACATACTTTAGCACTGTCAAATGGAGTACATTTTATGGATTTTCCACAATAAATGTGTTTTTTTTCCCAAACATTTAAAGAATCAATAATATTCATGAATAAGCAAATGAGCAAATTGCCAATATACAAACAATTCACTAGATTTCATTTGATACCATTATAACGTTTCTATGTAAATTTTTGATCAAGATATGACCAAAAACATAGTGAAAATTTTAATGAACAATTTGATAGGGTTAAGGGTTTAGATAAGGGGTTTTGCTCAAAGCTCCGACTACCACAGTGCAAACATCGCTTATAATGTAATTAGCTCACCTGAGCACAAAGTGCTCAAGGTGAGCTATTGTGGTCGCTTTTTGTCCGTCGTCCGTCCGTCTGTCCGTCCGTCCGTCCATCTGTCCGTCCGTCCGTCCGTCCGTCCGTTCACAATTTCTTTCAACATCTTCTCCTCCTAAACCATTGGACCAATTTTGACCAAACTTGGCAGGAATGTTCCTTGTGTGATACTTTTCAAAACTTGTTCGTGAATTTTTGATTTGTCAAAAAATGTGGGCGTGGCAGGCAGAAAGGGGCTTATCAGACTAGAAATCATAAGAAAATTCTTTAAAAATCAACCATCGGGCCCAATTGAACCAAACTCGGCAGGAATATTCCTTGAGTCACTCTTTTCAAAATTTGTTCACAAATTTTTATATTTGTCAAAAAATGTGGCCGTGGCAGGGAGAAAGGGGCTTATTAGACTTAGAGAATTCATTAGAAAATTCTTTAAAAATCAACCATTGGGCCAATTTGAACCATACTTTGCAGGAATGTGCCTTGAGTCATTCTTGTCAAAATTTGTTCACAATTTTTTTCATTTGTCAAAAATTGTGGCCGTGGCAGGGAAAAAGGGGCTTATCAGACTTGGAGAAATCAGAAGAAAATTCTTTAAAAATCAACCATTGGGCCAATTTGAACCATACTTGGCAGGAATGTGCCTTAAGTCATTCTTTTCAAAATTTGTTCAGAAATTTTACATTTGAAAAAAAAAAAAAAAACATGGCCATGGCAGGGATAAAGGGGCTTATTAGACTTAGAGAAATCATAAGAAAATTCTTTAAAAATCAACCATTGGGCCAATTTGAACCAGACCTTGCAGGAATGTGCCTTGAGTCATTCTTTTCAAAATTTGACCACAAATCTTTTTATTTGTAAAAAATTGTGGCCTTGGCAGGGAGAAAGGGGCTTATCAGACTTGGAGAAATCATAAGAAAATTCTTTAAAAATCAACCAATGGGCCAATTTTAAGCAGACTTTGCAGGAATGTTCTTTGAGTCTCTGTTTTCAAAATTTGTTCACAGTTTTTTTCATTTGTAAAAAACTGTGACTGTGGCAGGGAGAAAGGGGTTTATTAGACTTAGAGAAATCATAAGAAAATTCTTTAAAAATCAACCATTGTGCCCAATTGAAGCAGACTTTGCTGGAAGGTTCCTTGAGTGACCCTTCTCAAAACTTTTTCGCGGATTTTTGATTTGTCAAAAAATGTGGGTGTGGCAGGGAGGAAGGGGCTTATCGGACTTAAAGAAATCATAAGAAAATTCTTTAAAAATCAACCATTGTGCCCAATTGAACCAGACTTTACTGGAATGTTCCTTGAGTTACTCTTTGCAAAATGTGTTCACAAATTTTTCCATTGGTCAAAAACTGTGGGCATGGCAGGGAGGAAGGGCTTATCAGACTTAGAGAAGTCATAAGAAAATCCTTTAAAAATAAACCATTGTGCCCAATTTTCTATTTCCCTTATCTGTTGCTCTCAGGCTGGCCCCATGTTTATCTTATGTAAACAAATAAGGGATTAGCTTTAGCTTATCAGATGGTAATCTTTCACTATATTCTATCAATCACAGACAAAATCTTGTTAATTGAGCCTATCATAAATGATCAATCTCTAAGTATGCTTTGAAAATTAGCCCTATGTTGTATATTGCGAAATCATGAAATAATTGTTGAAAATTAACTAACTCAACAATTGTGCTAATTCATACCCAACCTTACAGGATCGATTGGAACAAAATTATTTCTTAATTGTTTCCAAACAGAAAGTCCTTATAAGTTTCATGCCTTTGAATTTGACAAAATTGCCATTATCACTCTTGTCATCTTGATTCAGGTGAGCGATTTAGGACCATCATGGTCCTCTTGTTTATATAATGTTCTTTAAGATAAATCATGTTTGCATAATTCCCCCTGAACAGAAACGCCTTGTTTCTGAAAGTATTTTCTGAAAGTATTTAACAGGTTTTCGCTGAAAAATCACAATTTTAAGGAAAATCATTAATTCTCATGAATATGCAAATGAACTAATTTGCATAGAAAATAATAGCACATGAAAGAGTCATCCATAAGCTTTCATTTGATACCGTAGTGACATCTGTAGGTCAATATTCAATCAAGCTGTGACCATAAACGTTTTGAAAATTCAAATGAAAAATTTGATGGGGTTAAGGGTTTAGAAAAGGGTCACGGCCAAAAGCCCTAACCGCCAGATTGCAAACATTGCTCAAAATGTTTCAAATAAAATGTTCTTTAAGATAAACTATGTTTACATGATTCCCCTTGAGTAGAAACACAATGTTTTTGAAAGTATTTACCAAATACCCGCTAAAAAGGTCACAGTTTTAAGTAATGTCATTAATATTCATGAATATGCAAACGAGATAATTTGCATAAAATTTATAACAAATTATTGGGACAGTCATAAGCTTTCATTTGACACCATTCTTACATCTGTAGGTCAATATTCAACCAAGATAAGATAAAAAACGTTTTGAAATGACTGAACTATTTCATAGGGTTAAGGGTTTAGATAAGGATTTTGGCCAAATGCTCCAACAGCTAAAGTGCAAACATCGCTCAAAATGTTTCTTACATGATTTTCTTTAAGATTAATTATGTTTACACAATTCTCCTGCACAAAAATGTCTTGTTTTGGAAAGTATTTACCAGATTTTGGTCGAAAATCGCAATTTTAGGAAATATAATTAATATTCATGAATATGCAAATGAGCTAATTTGCATAACATATCTTAAAATGAAAGAGCAAGTCATAAGCTTTCATTTGATACCATTCTGACATCTGTGTGTAAATATTCAACCAAGATATGACCAAATTCATTTTCAAAATTTGAATGAACAATTTGGTAGGGTTAAGGGTTTAGATAAGGGTCACGCCGAAAAGCCCCAACCGCCAGAGTGCAAACAAGGCTCAAAATGTTTCTAATAGAATGTTCTTACTGATAAACCATGTTTACAAAATTCCCCCTGGAAAGAAATGCATTGTTTTTGAAATTATTAACCAAATTTTAATAAAAAATTGACAATCTTAATGAAAATCATTAATATTCATGAATATGCAAATGAGCTAATTTGCATAAAATAACTACAAATGAAAGAGCAAGTCATAAGCTTTTATTTGATACCATATTGACATATGTAGGTCAAAATTCAATGAAGATATGACCAAATAAATGTTTGTTTATTTGAATAAAAAATTTAAAAGGGTTAAGGGTTTTAGATAAGGGTTACAGCTAAAAGCCCCAATGGCCAGAGTGCAAACAACGCTCATCTTGTAGCATTTGGTATAAGCTTTCAGAAAATCATACCCTTCAAAATTCCCCCTGGGGGGGAGCAGGGGTTATTGGTGGCTCAAGGTCTAATTAAGACAATTCAAATGAGTACCCACAACATAGGGTTTGTTTAAAAATAAATGAAATATTGCATTTTGAAAAAGCCTTTACCCCCTCTTATCTGGAGCTCTAAACATAATATATAAATATGTGTATTACAGGACAACCCTGGCCAGATGGAGGGCTGCTCACTTGGATGATGTGAAAGAAATTGTAAGTAAAAAATTAAACAATTGCCAATGATTTAAACATTAGTTGAAGAAGATACATTGAATATTCTTGTTTGTACAATTTATGCATATCACAGCAAAGAAAGCATCAATTGGCAGTCATTGAAATTCGCATCTGAAAATTACAAGGAAGTTTGACTAGCAAATTAACAATTATTACTAGCCCATATGAAGATTTACCACCCCACACAAAAAATATAATTATATTATCCTTTTAGAAGTCCAGAATTTTACAAGCATGTCATAAACAATTCCTTCATTTTCAACATTGTTTTCTACAAAAAGAGGACAAAAAAATGCAATATTACATTCACTCGAAATGGTCATCTGCAACATCTTTGAATTTGAACCAGTCTAAAATTTTACCCATAGGTAATGTTTTAATGCAGTTTGACATATACATTGGCTTTCCCTCTTTTCTCTAGTACTGACTTTTCACTGGATTTAATAAAGGACTTATCAGCATTTTTAGCTCACCTGAGCACGAAGTGCTCAAGGTGAGCTATTGTGGTCGTTTTTTGTCTGTCGGCGTCCGTCTGTCTGTCCGTCTGTCTGTTCACATTTTGTTGTTACCACTCTAGCACCCACAAATATTGACCAATCTTAACCAAACTTGGTCAAAACATGTAGGACTATAAGTTCTCGAATGAGTTCGATTTTGAGTCAGATCAGATTAGGAAGTCCGGAGTTATGTGCCCTTGAACGTCAAAAATGGCTAGTTTTGACTTTGTTGCCACTCTAGCATCTACAAATATTGACCAATCTTAACCAAACTTGGTCAAAATATGTATGACAATAAGTTCATGGATGAGTTCGATTTTGGGTCAGATCGGGTCAGGAAGTCCGGAGTTATGCACCCTTGAATATAAAAAATCGCTAGATTTGACTTTGTTACCACTCTAGCATCTACAAATATTGACCAATCTTGACCAAACTTGGTCAAAACATGTATGACAATAAGCTCTTGGACGAGTTTGATTTTGGGTCAGATCGGATCAGGAAGTCGGGAGTTATATGCCCTTGAATATCAAAAATAGCTAGTTTCGACTTTGTTACCACTCTAGCATCCACAAATATTGACCAATCAAGACAAAACTTGGTCAGAATGTTGGGAACCATACAATAATGAATGAGTTTGATTTTCAGTGTCATCGAAGTAGGAAGTCTGGAGTTATGTGCCCTTGAATTTGACAAATTTGCTGTTTTCGACTTTGTTTACACTTTAGCATCTACATTTATTGACCAATCAAGACAAAACTTGGCAATAATGTTGGTAACCATAAGATGCTGAATGAGTTATATTCTCAGCTTGATTGGACCAGAAAAACCATGAGATATTGACCCTTGAATTTCTCAAAATTGCCATTTTCGACTTTATTTTCACTCTAAAAAGCACAAATATTGACCAATCAAGACACAACTTGGTCACAATGTTGGTGACCATGAGATCTTATATGATTTCATTTTTATGCCCCCTTTCGAAGAAAATGGGGGTATATTGTTTTGCAAGTGTCGGTCGGTCGGTCGGTCGGTCGGTCGGTCGGTCGGAAGGTCGGTCGGTCGGTCGGTCGGTCGGTCGGTCGGTCGGTCGGTCTGTCCGTAGACCAAACCTTGTCCGGAGCATAACTCAAAAAGTATTCAAGGTAGAGTCATGAAACTTCATAGGTGGATAGATCTCATTATGGAGAGGTGCAGTGCACAAGAACCGTAACTCTGCCGATCATTTTTTTTGAGTTATTGCCCTTTGTTGATTTTATAACTTGATTCTTGTCCGGAGCATAACTCAAAAAGTATGTAAGGTAGAATCATGAAACTTTACAGGTGGATAGATCTCATTATGGAGAGGTGCAGTGCACAAGAACCGTAACTCTGCTGATCAAATTTTTTGAGTTATTGCCCTTTGTTGATTTTATAACTTGATTCTTGTCCGGAGCATAACTCAAAAACTATGTTAGGTAGAATAATGAAACTTTACAGGTGGATAGATCTCATTATGGAGAGGTGCAGTGCACAAGAACCGTAACTCTGCTGATCATATCTTTTGGGTTATTGCCCTTTGTTGATTTTCAAACTTGATTATTGTCCGGTGCATAACTCAAAAAGTATGTAAGGTAGAATTATGAAACTTTACAGGTGGATAGATCTCATTATGGAGAGGTGCAGTGCACAAGAACCGTAACTCTGCTGATCAACTTTTGTGAGTTATTGCCCTTTGTTGATTTTATAACTTGATTCTTGTCCGGAGCACAACTCAAAAAATATGTAAGGTAGAATCATGAAACTTTACAGGTGAATAGATTTCATTATGGAGAGGTGCAGTGCACAAGAACCGTAACTCTGCCAATCAAATTCTTGGAGTTATTGCCCTTTGTTGATTTTTACACTTAATTCTTAACCTTGCCTATATCTCGTGTCCTTTTACACATACAGCCTTGATATCTCACACATAGATACCTCCTATCAACATCGTTCACATTTAACCATGACCTTGGACCTTGTGACCTTGACCTTGGAGTTTGACCTACTTTAAAAAAAATTAAACCCGGCATATATCTCATGACCTTTTACAAATACAGCCTTGATATTTCACACATGGACACATCTTACCAAGACCTTTCACAATTGACCATGACCTTGGACTTTGTGACCTTGACCTTGGAGTTTGACCTACTTTTAAAAAAAACTTTAACCTGGCCGATATATCATGTCCATTTACACATACAGCCTTGATATTTGACAAATGGAAACCTCCGACTTAGACCTATCACATACGACTATGACCTTGGACCATGTGGCCTTGACCTTGGAGTTTGACCTACTTTTAAAAAAAATAAACTGGGCCTATATCTTATGTGCTATTACACATACAGCCTTGGTATTTCACACATGGACACATCTTACCAAGACGTTTCACATTTGACCATGACCTTGGACCTTGTGACCTTGACCTTGGACTTTGACCTACTTTAAAAAGAACTTTAACCTACCTGATATATCATGTCCTTTTACACATACAGCCTTGATATTTGACACATGGACACCTACGACCAAGACCTTTCACATTTGACCATGACCTTGGACCTTGTGACCTTGACCTTGGTGTTTGACCTACTTTTATAATACATTAACCTGGCCTATATTTCATGTCATTTTACATATACAGCCTTGATATTTCACACATGGTCACTTCCAACCAAGATATTTCACTTTGACCATGACCTTGGACCTTGACCTTGGAGTTTGACCTACTTTTAGAAATATCTAACCTAGCCTTTATCTTATGTCCTATTACACATACAGCCTTGATATTTCACACATAGACACCTCCTACCAAGACCTTTCACATTTGACCATGACCTTGAATATTGCAACCTTTACCTTGGAGTTTGACCTACTTTTAAAAAGACTGAAACCAAGCATATATATCATGTCCTTTTACACCTACAGCCTTGATATTTCACACATGGACACCTCCAACCAAGACCTTTCACATTTGACCATGACCTTGACCTTGGCATTTGGCCTACTTTTAAAAACTTTAACTGGCCTATGTTTCATTTTACTTTTACATATACAGCTTTAATATTTCACACATAGACACCTCCTACCAAGACCTTTCATATTTGACCATGACCTTGGACCTTGTTAACTTGACCTTGGACTTTGACCTACATCAAATGTAGGCCCTTGAGGGGGCATATATGTTTTACAAACATCTCTTGTTCATATTGATCAGACTAGAAAAACCAGAGTTGTGTGCCCTTGATGGTGACAAAATTGCCGATTTCGTTTTTAATTTCTTTCAAACAGCAATGAATATTGACCAATCAAAAAAACAACTTGGACAAAAGGTTGATGCGAATATCTTTATCAGAACAGAGTTATGTGCCCTGGATTTTGACAAAATTGATGTTTTTTTATTGACTTGGTTTTCACTTTAACAGCCACAAATATTGATCATTAAAGATTAAGAATGCTGTTTTCAGCTGGATCATGATCTCGCATCTTAAGTTTTGTGTTCTTGTCTTAGAGATACCTAGGTCATGTAAAAGGTGGGTCTTGTTCTGCATGGAGAAAGCTTGAAACTTCTATCGGGTGAGCGATCCAGGGCCATCTTGGCCCTCTTGGTTTCCTTTTGTCTCAATATTTTCCATTTGTGTCTTTTTACTGTGTTTTATACATACAGGAAAGACGGCCATACCTTGCTACAGACTGTGATGATTTAAAGAAAGCTGAGAAGTTCAGAAGACAGATTATAGGAGAGGTCTCAAAGAAAGTGGCACAGATTCAAAATGGTAAACTATTTATAAAGTCTTCAGTAATTGTACAATTGGTGAAATTCGAGACTTGTTGAATGTTCAATTATTCCTTTCAAAAATAAACATTAGTTTTGAATTCCTTATTGTGACTGTTTAGTAAAACATTGTGTTAATTTGAGGCTATCTGATAAAATGCTGTTATTATAATATTAGTTGAAAATCTTAAGCCGTATCAATTTTTATGCCCCCGTATCGAAAGATCGGGGGCATATTGTTTTATTGTTGTCTGTACGTCCGTCTGTCCGTCTGTCAGTCCGAAACTTAACATTGTCATTTACTCCACAACCAATATGCATACAAGGCTCAAATTTGGTATGTAAACTTCTTTCAATGATATTTATCTGCTCCATGCAATTTGACCTTCCTGAAGGTCACCGTTTAACCCTTATCAACCCTTAACATGCAACTCAACGCACCAGCTTAACGCAACAACTTAACGTTAGCCTTTTCTCCAAAAGTATTCCACATACAAAGCTCAAATTTGGTATGTAAAGTTCTTTCAATGATATCTATCTGATCCATGCTCAGCGTTGAATCTAGATGGGGCCATGGCCAAAGTGACCCCCTAAAATCCAAAATGGCCCTCTTCAGAAGGGAGTCTGGGCCCAAATGGCTCACTTAGGTCAAGAGATCCTTAGGTCTCTCTGAATGAATACAAGTAAATAATGTCTGAACTTATCAAAAAGACTTATTACCATGTAATGCATTGTTAATTCACATGATATTAGTTATTCAATAGGTATTTGTGTTGGATGACCCCTTCGACCAAGAGCTGTGGGCCCATCAGGCCCCCTTTAAGACCAAGCTAGATTCAACATTGCATGCTATTTGACCTTCCTCAAGGTTATTGTTTAACCCTTATCAGCCCTTAAAGGGGAGCCAGCTAGGCTGTCGAAAATGCAAATGGCTTAATAATTACAAACCAGAAATAATGTATGAAATTACCAACCTGAAGGGGTAGATCATTTATGTCCATTGTTAGCACTCATCGAGCTTTATTAAGTATTAAAATCCAAGTCAATAAATAACGTGCGGGCGTCCTTGTTTTTGTTTTGTAACGGTTTCATATGCCTAACCTTCAAAAATCAATTACGTCTGAGATACGTCATCTATGCTCAGCGAGATTTAACACACCGTACAACCGGCTGCGTCGAAAGTCAGCGAAGACAGATTCGGCATCTGATGTCATGTGCATGGTAGGTCAAATGAATTTACCTTTATAAATAAACGAAAGGATCTTTGGTATTCTTTAGTTGATAAATACGCGTATAAATGTCCAGTGCTTGTACAAAATAAACCTTTCCACGTATCCCTCGTAAATAAGGTCACAGTCATCGACACAGCCGGTTGTACGGTGTGTTAATACCGCAGAGTTGTGTCTCGTTGACCTTGACCTTATCACGTTTTGAAGTAAAAATAGAATGTGTAAACACGCTTGTAAAGGATTGATCTATAGCAAGGGGAAGATGGTAAATTTGCCGTGATTGAGGTTTTTATGCATTGCTAATTGTTTTTCCATGCACAAATATGAGTTCCGGAACAGTTCGGAAGCATAAAAACATAGAATGGGCCCCTTTAACATGCAACTTAACGCGGCAACTTAACGCAACAACTTAACATTGGCCTTTTCTCCAAAAGTATTCCACATACAAGCTCAAATTTGGTATGTACACTTCTTTCAATGATATCTATTTGCACCATGCAAATTGACCTTCCTCAAGGTCATTCTTTAACCCTTATTAACCCTTTCCCAAACAAGACCTGGTTTTGACGTCCCTAATAGAAAAGGTTTGGGAAAACATTGAGGCAAAAGAAGAAACTGATGATAACCAGCAGTTTCTCCTTTTGTCTCAATATTTTCTATGCCATATTTTACACAAAACTCTAACTTTAATAACTTCTATTTTGTCATTTGTGGCAGTTTTTGAAGTGGATCACCCTAAAATTTTGTCGTTCGGGAAAGGGTTAATCCTTAACATGAAAACTTAAAGGCTACCAAGCTTGGCAGTTTATTGCTTCGTATATTGGAAGAAGATCATTAAATTAACGTGTTTTATAAAAGATCCGCCAAACTCGGTTGTATTAAAAGTTTTTTTTTGCTTTTCTTTACATCGTTGAAAACCTTATTTTCGAGAAAATAAAGATTGGCAATTTCCGTAAAATTGCCACGGATTGATGTCATCAATGGCTTGACTCCGCCCCCAATCTAGAGCATGAGGTGTCTGACAAAGATAATGTGTTCGACTTTTCTGTCATATAGCGAAGTCTCAGTTTTTATCCATTTCTCGATCGCAAGAGTAATACAGACAAACTTAAACTGTTCTTTGGCAAATTCCTTAATTCACTTACGACATATTCTTTGACTGTTTCAACATTTTTTTCTAACATTCATTGAGGACGAATTCCGTGTTTTGAGTATCGATTGGGGAAGTCGCTTTATGGCAGAAAAGTCGGACATTTAACTTTTTCAGAAATTTCAGACTTTCCGGGAAATGACCCATGACTGCCCGTTTTTCCCGCCATGACGTCATTCAGTGGCAAGTATGACGTCATAATTTCAAGTCGGAAGTTTAGCATATTTTCTTCGGCAAAGATCGGAAAAGACCAAAATATCCAATTTAAAAGACGAAATAAAAACACTTCTAATGTTGGAAAATTGTAGAAACTTTGATATTTGGTTAATAGTAAGGTGTTCTTTCGGCACAAGACTTTAATTTTGCCAATCATCGGACACTTTAACGTTTCAACTTAACATGGCAACTTAACGTTGGCCTTTCCTCCAAAAATATTCCACATACAAAGATCAAATTTGGTATGTAGCCTTCTTTCAAGGTCAAGGTCAAATATCAATTAACCCTTTCGTTTGCAGAATTATTTCCCAGAAATGACTTTTTCCCTATTTCCGAGCACTTCGTGCATACACATGCATAATAAATAGATTTTACTGGCAGAATACCCATAAACCTATATATCATTTTAAAGGTTATTCAATTTCCTTTAACAATATGATGAGTAACTGATAGAAAATTTGCATCTCATCAAAATTTCGACCTCTAGCCCCATGGCCCCTGTCAGGCCCCCTGCCACGACCCCTGACCACCCCCACCCCTACGATTTGGGACTGGATTCGGTTTAGGGTTATCGGAATCACTATCGAAGTCGCTATTCGAAGTCTCCGAAACATTTCTAATGTTCAAATCACCTTTTTACTCCCAAAAAATCAGGGTAATCGCTATCATCCTCGTTCGGCACTGACATGGTGATTCGCCGGACCTCTTCTGCAGAATATTGACCCCTCCTGACCATCGTTACAGCTCATACAAACCCAAAAACTGCGTTTTTCTTCACATTTTTCGAGAACATAACAATATTGCGCAATATTTCCGGTGTCATAATAACTTTAATAGTGTAAAAATTACTTTTAAAAGCCCATTCCCCCCTAAACAGTATAAGCGTTCCTGGACCGCGCTTGAAAGCGCGCTTGCAAACGAAAGGGTTAAGGTCATAATTATAGAAAAATAGCCATTTCGGGGGCATTTGTGTTTCACAAACACATCTTGTTGACTTCAAATTTTAAAAAGTTTTATGAGGTTTGTTTAAAAAAAGAATTTAGGATCAGAATGGCAGGGTTTCTCTTTATTTTAGCTGGACTTGGAGAGTACAAACTAAGAGATCTCAATGATGAAATCAACAAACTATTGCGAGAAAAGGGGCATTGGGAAGACAGAATCAAAGAACTTGGAGGACCAGATTATAGGGTAAGGCCAGTGTTTTTGTTATTCACTTTCCAAAACAAGACCTGGTTTTGACGTCCTTAATAGAAGAAGTTTGGGAAAACATTGAGGAAAAAGAAGAAAGTGCTGATAATCATCGAACCTCAATATATTCTGTACTATAATGTATGCAAATCACATCTTTATCAACACCTATTTTGTCATTTGCAGAAGCTTTAATATGGGAACAGTCCTAATTTTGCCGTTTGGAAAGGGTTAAGAGCAGCAGCAAGAGAGCAATAGAAGGGGGTAAATCCTTTCTAAATTTGTAATTTTAACCCATTACCAGACGTCAAAATATTAGACTAACCTGAATTCATTCAAAGATGTTGCAGAATACATTTTCAAGTGAATGAAATTTAATTTTTGTGGTCAAGTCCTTTGGGGTAGAAAGCATCATGGTAAATGAAGAAATTGCTTGTCACAAGCAATTTCTTCATTTTCCTGTGTTTTCCAAAGCCTTTAACTTTTACGGAGTCAAAAGGCGTCTCTGTGAGGTAATGTGTTAAATCCAAAGCCTATGTTGTGGGTACTCATTTGATTCGTGTTGATGAGCATATTCTAATGAGTATGCACATCACAGGGTTTGGTGAACACTGATAGAGATATTCTTTATTTTGAAATGTCTTTTACCCCCCTCTTTTCTGTGTAGTTTTGTTTACATGTACATGGAATTGAAGGGTTACCAGAAAATTTCACTATGTTTATGTTATGCCTTTCTCAAACACATGTTTAAACACACTCCCCTGCAGCTAGAGGCTCGGTTAGGGTGTTGTGGTAGTACTGGTAAGAGAAATCCATGGTTAGGTGGTCCAGCCACAGCAATATGACCATAGCAGTTGAAAACAGCCTAAAACAGCCTAAAACCCCAATCAATTAATGTTCTTCCTTTCCAAACACTTACATGCTTTGACAATGAAAAATACAGACTAGACCTTTCTTGCGATACCAAGGTTTGGGACATCAGTTAATATCATAATCGATAAAGATAACAATTCTTCTTTGTTTTGCTTTAACTATGTACGTGTAATTTTGTGACCTTTGTTTTTGAAATTTCATATTCAGCATATTTAAAAGAAATCATTTTCTATTTCCAGAAAGTTGGACCAAAGATGTTGGATCATGAAGGAAAAGAAGTGCCTGGCAACAGGGGCTATAAGTAAGTCTTATATTACTGGAATCTTTCTGTAAATGTGTCCGTCAGTAAACACAAGACTTTCACCTTAACCCTTTCACAAACAACAAAAGTCTCTAGTGATCCAATTGAAAGCTGTTGCAGAAGACAAAATGGATATCCCCTAAATAAGAAATAAGGTACAAAATAGATCAGAAAATATTGAGGCAAAACGAGAAAGTGCTGATTATCAGCACTTTCTTCTTTTGCCTCAATGCTTTCCAAAGACCTTTCTCTTGGGGATGTCAAAAGCAGGTCTTGTTTGGGAAAGGGTTAACCCATTGTAATAGTGCCTTTAATTTGACGCCTAACAAGATAGAGGCTTGGGAAGACATTTTAGGAAATAAAGAAATCACTTGTCATAAACAGATTCTTCACTTTCTACAATATTTTCAGCTCAGAAAGACCAAACTTGAAGTTGTCATCTCCAACATCTTTAACCCATTACCAAACGACAAAACTTTAGTCTTGTCCAAATTCAAAGGTGTTACAGACAACAATATTAGTTGCATAGAATTTTATATTTTTATGTGTTTTTGTCTGGCAAACATTGTGGGAAATGAAGAAATTGCTTGTCACAAGCACTTTCTTCGTTTTCCACAATGTTTTTCCAAGCCCTCAGCTTTAGAGGAGTCAAAAAGAGCCACCGTGTGGTAATGGATAAAATTTAGCATAGTCTAAAATTTGCTGTCTAAAAAATCTACAGGCCCAAAGTCAAATTTGCCACAGACAGGTCAACATTTATGTTGCATTGTCTTTTGTTTAACCCTTTCCTAAACAGAATCAATTTAGGATGGTTCAATTTGCAAGCAGCTGCAGACGACAAAAATAATGTACAATATAGCAAAGAAAATATAGCTGCAAAAGGAGAAAATGCTGATAATCAACATTTTCTTCTTTTCAGTTTTGCCTCAATGTTTTCCCAAGCATACTCTATTAGGGACGTCAAAACCAGATCTTGTTAGTGAAAGGGTTGAAAAATTAACGGTTTTAAGTAAGTCTGACATGTACAGTCAAAACTCGTTATCTTGACATTGGATAAGTTGAACTTCTGCTTAAGTCAAAGTTGAAGTCTGGTCATGTCTGCCGCAATGGCTATCAAAACGTTTAAACAAAATAATTTCGAAAGACATAAAGCCATTGAAATTGAGTAGGAAAAGGAGAGAAATTGCTCATTTTGAGCAATTTCTTTCCTCTTCCTTCTACATTTCAATCATGAACGTACTTGATAACCAACAATTAGGTCAAATGTGGTTTAGACTGAAACTGGTTTACTCAAAGTCGGATATGTCGAGGTATTTTGACAGCCCCTCTGACTTCGACACGAGGAGTGTTGACTGTATTTTACTGGATCCAGTCTGTTAATATTGTATTTACAAACACAAAATTTTTTACTGGCGTAGAGTAAAACTTGTCCCAGACAGATCAGCAATTTCAAGTACTTGTGAATCAAATTGTACTTTCTGGGGGGGGGGGGGGGGGGGGGGAATTTAGTAGTACAATGCTTATTTGTCAAAGTTGTTTGTTGTTTAGGAGGTGCCTTCTGTCTAGTAATGAATGCAGTTTATTAAAAAAAAAAGAGCTCAAGTTTTGAAATGCTGGTGCTTTAAGGAAACACTTGATACATATTTTTCTTATAATTTGTTTTCAGGTATTTTGGAGCTGCCAAAGATCTCCCAGGTGTACGAGAATTATTTGAACAGGAGCGTGAGTAGCTTATTTAGCCTTTTTTTTAAAATCTGATTAAAAATTGAGAAAAATGACACTTGATCCATCTTCTCTCTGATAGCTTACAATAATATTGTTTGTCTCTCAACAATGGACAATTGTCTGTGTAGGAAAACAAGAGGACCATGATGGTCCTATATCGCTCACCTGAACCAAAATGATATAAGCAACACTTTTCTTCATTTCAAAAAATATTTATGACTTTAAGACTGAAAACGAACTTATGGTCAATAACATTGTGAAAATCGAACTCATCCAAGATTTCATCGTGCCCAACATTGTGTCCAAGATTTGTCTTGTTTGATAAATAATTGTAGATTCTGGAGTATAAACAAGGTCGAAAACAGCCGAAAACAGCAATTTTGTCAAATTCAAGGGCACATAACTGTCGACTTTCTAGTCAGATCAGGCTGAAAATCAAACTCATCCGAGATCTTATGATATCCAACATTGTGTCCAAGATTTGTCTTAATTGATAAATAATAGTAGATTATAGAGTGTAAACAATGTCAAAAACAGCCGAAATCGGCAATTTTATCAAATTCAAGGGCACGTAACTCTCCATTTTTTTATCAGATTGGACTGAAAATCAAACTTATCCAAGATCTTATGGTCTCAAACATTGTGTTCAAGTTTTGTCTTAATTGATAAATAAAAGTAGATTATAGAGTGTAAACAATGTCAAAAACAGCAGAAATCGGCAATTTTATCAAATTCAAGGGCACATAACTCTCACCTTTCTGGTCAGATCAGACTGAAAATCAAACTCATATGAGATCTTATGGTCTCCAACCTTGTGTCCAAAATTTGTCTTGATTGGTCAAAAATTGTAGATTCTAGAGTGTAAATAAGGTCAAAAACAGTCAAAAACAGCAATTTTGTCAAATTCAAGGGCTCATAACTCTCATCTTTCTGATCAGATAAGACTCAAAATCAAACTCATCCCAGATCTTATGATCCCCAATATTGTGTCCAAGTTTTGGATTGATTGATCAATAATTGTAGATTGTAGAGTGTAAACATCGTCGAAAACAGCCAAAAATGACAATTTTGTCAAATTCAAGGGCAAGTAACTCTCGACTTTCTGATCAGATCAGACTGAAAATCATATTCATCCGAGATCTCATGGTCCAAAACATTGTGTCAAAGTTTTGTCTTGATTGATGAATAATTGTGGATTCTAGAGTGTAAACAAGGTCAATAACAGCCGAAAATGGCAATTTTGTCAAATTCAAGGGCACATAACTCTTGTCTTTCTGGTCAGATCAGACTGAAAATCGAACTCATCCGAGATCTTATGGTCTGCAATGTTATGTCCAAGATTTGTCTTGATTGATCAATAATTGTAGATGCTAGAGTGTAAACAATGTCAAAACTAAGTATTTTTCGCATTCAAGGGCAGATAACTCCTGACTTTCTAGTTCGATCTGACCCATAATCGAACTCATCCGAGATCTTATGGCCATACATGTTTTGACCAAGTTTGGTCAAGATTGGCTTATATTTGTAGATACTAGAGTGTAAACACGAAATTGTGGACGGACAGACAGACGGACAGACAGACAGACAGACAGACGGACGACGGACAAAAAGTGACCACAATAGCTCACCTTGAGCACTTCGTGCTCAGGTGAGCTAAAAAGCGGATGGCTCTGATTTACTGTTACTGGTAATAAAATTGCTAGGCAGGTGCAGGCAACAATTCCTGCAAAAATGTTGAACACAGCATTATACCTCATTTTATCAGTCTATATCCCAGCTATGCTTTATTTCCAGCCCCTCCTGCCCCCAGAAAGACCCGGGGAGAGTTGATGAAGGATATTGATGCTGATTACTATGGTTACAGAGATGATGATGATGGTATACTGATTCCGTTAGAACAAGAGGCAGAGAAAAAAGGTAATAGTAATCTTTTCCCAATAGCTGAAGCAAAAGTGCATTTGGATGCAATCTGAATAATTGGGATCTTCATTTGATCCATGGCAGTGGAGACTATCCTTTCAGTTGCTTGGCTCGCATGATAAGCAAGTGGCTCGTAAAGAATATCATGATTGATACTGGAATGAGAAATATCAGCAGTCTATGGCAAAGAAAAACACAAGAAAAAAAGAAAAGGAAAAAATATTGATAAAATCCCATTCTTTATCCCTTTCCCAACTTTATAAAAGGAAGGGTTCCTCCAAGGAATGCACCGTATCAGAAATTTTCATAGGACTGTGCCCACACTGAGAATTAGTTGGTATGAAATTAGTAAACTGTATTAAGGGGTTATTCCTGAGATATCTCCCCTTTAGAGCAGAAAGAAAAGTGCAGAAGACAATATAAATTTTGATATGTGAATATGTATGTCAAAGCATAGAAAGTATTGAGAGTGAAAGAGAAAATGCTGGTAATCAGAATTTTCTTTTTTCTTTCAATGCTTCCCAAAGCTCTCTCATGAGACATTAAAACGAGGACTTGTTACAGAATGGATTTAATCATTAATAATGGTTCCTGTTTTGTTTATTTCAGCTGTAGCAGAGAAAGTGAGAGAATGGAAGGAGAGACAGGAGAAGATTGCGAGAGGAGAAATACCCAATGAAGAAGAAGAGGAAGATAAACAGAAAGAACTTGAAGAAATTTATGCACAAGAGGTAACCCAACCCATTCCCACATAATGATGCTTGTTGATGCCCTACAAGATGAAGGGTTTGAAAAACATTTTTGGTAAATGAAGAAATTGCTTGTTACAAGCAACTTTTTCATTTCCTACAATGTTTTCAACACATAAAGACCAAAAAATGTGAAAATTTCACTCTCGTAAAATTGTCATAGATCTGCAACATTTTTGAATTTGGACCAATCTACAAAATTTTCATCTCATAATGTGGAATACGACTCATAAGTGTTTTATAACAATTTCATTTGAGCAATATCAATATTAATGCTTGCTCTGTAAATTAGTGGTAAGGTTTATTAGTATCAGTCTGTAAGTCTGTCTATTGGTCTACATGTCTTGTAAGCCCGTCTAATCTTATCTCATTCCAACTTAATGACACTTCATATCAACTCGTCAAGAGATTGGCATGAGATAATATTGTGGATAATGAGGGTTTTTTTGTCACATGCAATTTCTTCATTTCAGCAATGATTTCTTGTAAGAAATACCAAAAAGTCATCCACTTGAAATTATCTTCTTAAACTTCCTTCAATTTTGGCCATTCGGAAGATATGTCATCTGGTAATGGGTTAAAGGGCTTATGAAAAGGAAGATAATTAACTTTTATCATCAACAATAATTTAGAGTAACTGAAACAAACTTCAAAAGGATTTCATTTCTTCTTTATTCTTAACATATTTTGGCATGGTAACCTTTATTAAGAGTTACAAAATACTTAAAATAATAAAAAAGGGAAGTGACAATGACAGTGAAAAAATCCAATAACGGTATTTCTATTTCAAAGAAGATTTTGGGATATTTTAACTTGTACTATTGCATCAATAGATCAGGAGCATATACTTTTTGCTTTGCCTGCTTATCTGGTAGCCCCTCAAAATTCACAGCTTTTTTAAAGGTTTTAAAAAGTTACAAATCTGTATTATTCAGGAGGAGGATATGGAGACAGAGGCAGATGAAGATGATAATAAAGTAGAGAACATACATTATATAGCTCATGTAGAAGTGCCATCACAAAAAGAGGTAGGACTGAAACGAGTACCCGGGTAGGGAACAAAATTGTCGGTACCCGGGTACAAATTTATTACCCATTACTTGATTATTAATGTTGGCTTTCAACTTGTATTAATAATTTAACGTATCTAGAGTAGAGAGTCAAAAAGTTATAAAAGAATAATGAAAATAGTGTACATGTTGCCTAGGATCACATTAGATATGAGGACTCATTTTGAAATCCACCAATGGGAACATGCATGTGAGTTGACTTGACCGTGTCAACTTGCCTGCATGTTCTCATTGGTGGATTGCTACTATACTAAAACTGGATATGGCCATCTAACTTCACGAATTATCCATTTGTATGGGTACCCGCATGTAATTGTTAGACTGGTACATGGGTAGAAGTTTTGCACCTGTTTCAGCCATAGAGAGAGGTAAAACACTTACTTGACCATTTCCAAAATGGCCAGAAAGTTAAATAATTCTTTGCACACCACAAAATTAATTATTTAAATGTAATTGGTCCGTCACACAGGGAAAATGTATGAATTTAAATGCTAAATCACTGACAAATCGTGATTGAATCAAGAAAGAACCTTGTATAAGACCTCTAGTCCCAAAAAAGAAAACCATAGGAAAATATACTTAGCACAAAAATATAGGGATAATGAAACTCAATGATAAATAAGAATTAAAATTTCAAGTTTCTGGGAAGTTGTTATACTTTTTTTGATAAAACTATCACTACTTATGCTTTGTATGAAAATAGTGTGCAGTCACAGGTCGTTGATTTCATAACATACGCATATACACTAAAGAAGGGTCAGCTTTGAAAAATCACAAATGGGCCAAATTCGTGCATGCTCATGCGATTTCCGCATTTCTGGATGAAAACTAAACAGTACACATTCGCAAACAAGTCCTTAGCTGTGAAAAGATGGTTCAACCTTGTCGTCTAACCGACCGCCAACACTGGCAGATGTAGGAAAGCTCGAGCTTGTAGTTAACCAAAGTAATGTTGTTTTGAAGATTGCTGTGTCACAAAGCGTATAAACTCGGGGTTGCATTGACCAAGCAAACGATTGGTGCGTTATTCCGTTTTTTCGCTTTCATAGAGATTTTAAGTTTACTAATTGAAAATAAGCGGCATCAACATACTGGGATCTTTCAGAACCTCTTTAAACATGCAGACATCCAAGTACAGGGATAATCTCAAGAAACACAGATTTGGACGCTACAAGTTGTATACGCAGTATTGACACTATTATGCGATTTTCGAAACAGACGGTACTGCTACATACGCCCGAGGATTAACCAGTCTATAATAGTGTGACCGAAAACTTTTTGAATTTTTGTTCTTTAAGATGTTAAGGAACAAATTTATTGAAGAAATTTGAGCAAATTTTGGAAATTTCGTGGTAAAAAATTAAACCAATTCCGATATCCCTATATTGTTGTGCTTAGTATAATTGAGGCAAAAGAAGAAAATTTTGATAATCAGCATTTTTTAGCTCACCTGAGCACATAGTGCTCGAGGTGAGGTATTGTGATCAGTCTGTTGTCCGGTGTCTGTCTGTCTAACTGTCTATCTGTCTAACTGTCTATCTGTCTATCTGTCCATCCGTCAACTTTTCACAAAAAAAATCTTCTCCTCCAAAACTACTTGGCGGAATTCAACCATATTTCACACATATGATCTATGGGTCAAGCTTTTTCAAAATACGGGGCCATAATGGGGTCAAAAAGTAGGTCACTAGGTCAAATCTTCTTTCTGCTCTAGGGGCCACATTTGTTGCTCAATCATTGTGAAAATTGATCAGAATATTTGTCTTGATGATATTAAGGTGATGATAAAAAATAGGTCAAGCCAGGTCAAAAACTAGGTCACTAGGTCAAATATTGTAAAATCCATCTTTTTACACTGGAAGTGCCAATTTTGGTCCAAACTTTGTAGAAATTGTCACGAATGTTTATTTTGATGATATCAAGGTCAAGAAGTGGGTCATGCTAGGTCATTTACTAGGTCATGAGGTCAAATCTTACAAAATCCTTTCTTTTGCTCTGGAAGTGCCAATTCTTGTCCAAACTTTGTCAAAATTGTCCTCATTGTTTATCTTGATTATATCTATGAAATGATTAAAAGTGGGTCATACAAGGTCAAAAACTAGGTATCAAGGTCAAATCTTTTAAAATCCTTCATTTTGTTCTGGACATGCCAGTTTAGGCCCAAACCTTCTCAAAATTGTCCTGAATGTTTATCTTGATGATATCAAGGTCAAGAAGTGGATCATGCCAGGTCATAAACTAGGTCACAAGGCCAAATCT
This sequence comes from Fragum sueziense, assembly GCA_963680895.1. NCBI lineage: Eukaryota > Metazoa > Mollusca > Bivalvia > Cardiida > Cardiidae > Fragum > Fragum sueziense. The sequence continues at coordinate 22,882 of CAVMGG010000835.1, read as the reverse complement.
TGTAAAATCCTCCCTTTTGTTCTGGAATTGCCAATTTTGGTCCAAACTTTGTCAAAATTGTCATAAATGTTTATCTTGATGATATCTTGGTCATGATCAAAGGTGGGTCATGCAAGGTCAAAAACTAGGTCACAAGGTCAAATATTACAGAATCCTTCCTTTTGCTCTAGAGATGCCAATTTTGCCCCAAAACTTTGTCAAAACTATCCTAAATATTTATCTTGATATCTAAGTTATGTACAAAGTGTGGGTCATGTAATGTCAAAAACTAGGTCATTGGGTCAAATCTTAGTTTTGCTTTAAGAACAGAAATATATACTTAATCATTGTGAAAATTTTTCAGAATGTTTATCTTGACGAAATCTGGGTCATTTTAAAAATGGATCAAATGAGGTCAGAAACTAGGTCACCAGGTCAAATTTTGTTTTTCCTCTAAGAACCAAAATATTTACCCAATCATTGAAAATTCAGAATGTTTATCTTGATGATATCTTGGTGATATGAATAGCAGGTCATTCAAGATTAAAAACTAGGTCACTAGGTCAAATTTTGTTTTTGCTCTAAGAACCAAAATATTTACTCTATCATTGTGAAAATTGTTCAGAATGAATATCTTGATGATATCTTGGTGATATTTATAGCAGGTCATTCAAGGTTAAAAACTAGGTCACTAGGTCATATTTTGTTTTTTTGTTCTAAAGAACCAAACTATTTACTTTATCATTGTGAAAGTTGTTCAGAATTTTTATCTTGGTGATATCTTGGTGATGTGAAAAGTGGGTCATGTGAGGTCTAAAACTAGGTCACTAGGTCAAATCTTGTTTTTGCTCTAGGAACCAAAATATTTATTATACCCCCACAACAAAGTTATGGGGGGGTATACTGGAATCAGGTTGTCCGTCTGTCCGTCCGTCTGTCCGTCCGTCTGTCTGTCCGTCCGTCCGTCCGTGGACATAATCTTGTGTCCTCTTCTTCTCCCACAGTTTTTGACCAATTTTTCTGAAATTTTATCAGGATGTTCCCTATCATATGAAGTTGTGCACCTGCAATTTTCATCTTGATCCAGTCATTAGTTTTAGAGTTATGCCACTTTGAAGTTTTTAAGGGGGGGGGGGGGGGTGGACATAATCTTGTGTCCTCTTCTCCTCCCACAGTTTTTGACCAATTTTTCTGAAATTTTATCAGGATGTTTCCTATCATATGAAGTTGTGCACCTGCAATTTTCATCTTGATCCAGTCATTAGTTTTAGAGTTATGCCACTTTGAAGTTTTTCATGAGGGAGGGGGGAGTAGTCAAAATTTACAATTTCGTTTCCGTGTTCTAACTTCAGAACCGTTTGACCTAGGATTATGAAAGTTTACACAGTTGTTGCCCATGACCAGTGGAGGAGTCAGTGTAGGTGCCCTATTGTTTTGGGGTCACCAAGGTCAAAGGTCAAGGTCACAGTTGGACTTTGTTTAAAATCCATTTCCATGCTCTAAGTCAAGAACATTTTGACCGATAGCACTTTTTCAGTGACAAGGCCCTAGTGGGGGGTATTCGTCCGCTTTGCGACAGTTCTAGTTACTCTATCGTTGTGAAAATTGTTCAGAATATTTATCTTGATATCTGGTCAATGTAAAAAGGGGGCCATGTGAGGTAAAAAACTAGGTCACAGGGTCAAATCTCGTTTCTGCTTTTAGAACCATAATGATATCTGAATCATTGTGAAAATTGTTCAGAATGTTTATTTTGACAATATCTGGGGCATGTATAAAGTGGGTTATGGGAGGTCAAAACCTAGGTCAAATTTTGTTTTTGCTCTAAAAAATCAAAATATTTATTCATCATTGTGAAAATAGTTCAGAATTGCTTATCTTGATGATAAATGGGTCATGTAGAAAGTGGCTAATGTTAGGTCAAAAACTAGGTCAAAGGTCAAATCTTGTTTTTGCTCTAAGAACCTAAATATTTACTCATCATTGTGAAAATTGTTCAGAGTGTTTATCTCGATGATATTAAGGTCATGTAAAAAGTGGGTCATGCGAGTTTGAAGTTTGCAAGTTGTTTGTCTCAAAGTCCTCTCAGGTGAGCGATGCAGGGCCATCTTGGCCCTCTTGTTTCTCAATATCTTTGTACTACATTGTGCGCCTATTTTACATGTTTATCAACATCTATTTCGTCCTCTGCAGCAGCTTTGAAATGACAGCTGCATTTAAAATTTTGTTGTTTGGGAAAGGCTTAAGAACTTTTTGTGCTAAGCTGATTCAGCTATTACTGTACTTTATACCTTTCGTAATCTGTATTCATTTACTTACCAGATTGAACAAGCCTTGTTGGATAGAAAAAAGAAAGAACTGTTATCAAAATATGCGAGTGAAGAACTACAATCTGAGGAAGGACAAATAAAAGAAATGCTTGGATTATGACAGTACAAGACCATTCTGTGTCGTAGAGCTACAGAAAAGAGGGGTTAATTAATGACTCTTCAAAATGCAATATTTCACTTATTATTCATCAAACCCTATATTGTGGGTACTCATTTGAATCGTCTCGTTGAGACGATTCAAATGAATCCCCACAACATAGGATTTAGATTTGAAATAAGAAATTGAAATTCATTTAGCCCCTCTTATCTGTTACATGTATTATGCTATTGGCTGACAATGATAGTGCTGAGAATTGAATTGTTTCCTGTCTAGGTGCAATCATAGTGTGCTAGCCGAGCACACCAATTATCAGACAGCCAAATTTAAAATTATGCATTTTGAAAGCTAATGAAGACAACAAAATTGATGTCTAAGGAGAGGATTTGTGTACAATATAGTAGTACAGGAACACTGAGGCAAAAATGGAAAAAATGCTCGTATCAATATTTTCTTCTGTTGCAATGATCTTTTCCCAAGCCTTTTCTATTTGGTGCATAAAAAGGTGTCATTATTTGGTTAAATGGCTGTAAAAAGGAGTTTTAACTTTTTATGGACATTTCAGCCCATTGTGTTCTTCTACATACAACAGATTAGCTGAATTTTGCACTGAGATATCTAGAATTTTTTGTCTAAGCAATTTTGGATATGTTGAGAAAGGCTTGTGTTCTTATCTTATGGTTTGTTGAAACCAAATTAAAATTCATTCACACAATATCATGGCACATGTTTACAAAATATGCATACAACATGTATGTAAACAGCAGAACAACAATCTTACGGACCATGTTCATGTGTATACTGTGTAAGAAGACATCTAATTGCACGAGAAATCAGATTGAGCCAATCAAGTTTGTTGTTACATGTAATTATGCAAAGAAAAAAAATCATACATCTGCTGATTATAAGAGCCCCTGGGGCCCGTTTTACTAACAAACTTACAAATATTTTTCAACAACAAATCTGATTGGCCTAATAATTACTGTTATTATTTCTCTTTCAATCAGATGTGTTGTTACAAGGTTTTTGCAAAAATCTATGTTAGTAAAAGGCGGCCCTGGTCTTTCTTGTGTTAATTTAGTTTATTCTGCTCTCTATCTATATATTCAGGGCGCCCAGTAACCTATAAATACCTATAAATACCTATATTATCCTATATTTCTGGACCTTACCTATAAAAACCTATAATATCACCCATTTTGACCCAAATACCTATAAATACCTATAGTTTTGTGTTTTGGGTAAGTGATGATTACAAAATTTAAAACAAATACTTTCAAAATAGCAGTTTTCTATGATTTAAAAGTAATTGTTATCTATCAATATACAGTAGAAATTAGTATATTCCTTTCAGGCCTCTTTCAAACTTAAATGCCAGGAAAAGACTGATCAAACATAATATCTATCACTGTTGAAGAAGCTTGCACATATGTTTTGTCAACTTTTACTGTTATTAACTATTTTATTTAGTGTATATGTGCCTTTTATGAACAATAAAGTTCTATTCAAATAACTTTGTGCCAGTATTACTTATGGACAAATGAATTATGAAATCTTTATGTGAATGCAGGTGGAAAACCTTTATAACTTGAAGCAGGTCAGTTTTGCTTCTGATACACAAAGCTAAGGTCGAGTTTCTGTCCTGAAGATATAACATAGTCAGTAGCAGTCTTCCATTTAGGCCCTGGGGAAGATTAAAGAATAGAGAACCTTCTTTTGTACTCAACTGTTAATGACTAGAAGCAAAATTTAGGTAGAAATGTTTAAATTTTCATCTTGCTCAGCTGTCACAGAGACTGATTGAAATTTGGAGTTGCTTGTCTTGTTATGTTTGTTAGAGACACCCAGTATGCCTAAAATTAAATATAATAGAATTAAACATTATTTTTTGATCACGTTGGCAATTAGTGCTTAGTGTGAGGTATTGTGAATGCAAACTATGGTTATCCATCTATCTGCCTGTCTATAAACATATTCTCTCAATTAATATGGCAAAGTGTCTTAAAATTTTGTTTGTAGCATCAGCCAAAGGCCTGCTACTGAAACACTTTAAATCAATGTGGTATTATAAGAATTGGCCGTATGTTCTGGGGGTATCTTATTTCATATATGGACAAGGAAGGACAATCTACTTCTCCTGAATTGTTTGGCCTATGGCATTGAAAATGGTATGTGAAACTGTCTTTTGACCCTCTACTGAAATACTTATTATCATAAATTTATGATTTGATACAAACTGACCCTATGTTGTGGGGTATCAGATTTCATAATAGGGATAAAGACAGAAATCTTGTAAAATCTCCTTCACCTAAATTGTTTTGCCTAGGGCTTTAAACTTGGTATAAAGAATTGTCTCATGGCCCTCTGCTAACTTCATATACAGAATGACAAAGCAGGAAATCTTAGCAATCTTCTATTCCTGAATCATTTGACCTAGGGCTTTCAATTTGCTGTGTAAAACCACCTCATGGCCTCTACCAATATCCTTCAAAATATTGTGGTACAATGACAATTGCTCATATGTTGTTTGATATTTTATTTCACTAAAGACAAAGTAGGAAATCATGCACATTCTTTTTCTCCTGTAGAAACAGCTTGACCTATGTCTTTGAAATTTGGTTTGTAGAATTGTCTTAACCCATTACCAAATGACAAAATTTTAGGTCAGTCCAAATTGAAAGATCCTTCGGACGACAATTTTGACAGAATAGAACTTCAATTTTATTGGTCTGTTTTGGTAGAAAACATTGTGGGAAATGAAGAAATTGCTTGTCACAAGCAATTTCTTCATTTTCCACAGTGTTTTCCCAAGCCATTTGCTTTAGGGGAGTCAAAAAGAGTCACTGTGTGGTAATGGGTTAATTCAGGCCCACTACCAAAGCACATTAGATTTTTTGGTTCTGTGAAATTTGCCCTATGTTGTATAATTTCTTTCATTCATCTTCTACTCCTAAACTATTTAACCAATGACTTTCAAATGTGGTGTGTAGAATTGTCTAATGACCCTCCACCAAAACACTTCAAAGTTTTATAGTATTATGAATTTTTTTTCTGTGTTGTGAAGAGATTCCAAATCATATTCCCTATAGAGGAAAAGAACTTGGAAGGAAATCTAGAGCAAACTTCTCTTGACAAATCATTTTTTCAGAGACCCTATATTGAGGTTTTTGCATGTATCATGGCAGCATGACTCTGCCAAAATTCTTCAAATTGCCTTCTTGCAAAGAAAATTGGCTGGAAGTTGTTGGTCTAGGATGAGACAAGATATCAAATACAATCATTTCCTCAAAGCCTAAATGTTCTCTATGGTGAGAGATAAATGGCCTTCTTGGCTCTCATGTCCTGATAAGTTTATGGTATTCTCTGGAACACCTTAACTGTCAGAACAGAAAGCAATAGCTAGTAAATGGTTTCTTGTCTGTTTCTCCTGTTGTCCTATTAATAACAGAGAGCTGGAAGGTAGTGGTGGTGGTAGAGAAATGTTTAAAGTAGTGTTTTCTTCATCATAAACACAACCTATATTATCCTATATTTCTGGCTAACTGATACCTATATTATTCGGACATACCTATATTTTAGATGCAATAAGTCACTGGGCACCCTGTATATTTGCTATTAGATGTCTGGCAAAGGGTTGAGACATTCTTCCTTTCACAAAGAAATTACCTTTGTCCCCATCACATTTTCATACCATTGTATATATATCATTAGTGAAACATTGTGAATATCATTTATTTTTGACAGAAAAAATATAATATGAATAAACATGTAAAACTCTTTGTTATTGGTGATATCTCCCTTTTTGGTCACATGTGCACAAGCTCGACCCTCTTATAAACAAGACTTGTTTTTTAGCTCCACTGGCCGTCAGGCCAGCGAGCTATTGTCATGGCGTTGTGTCCGTCGTGCATGCGTCCGTAAACTTTTTCTTTAAAAAATCTTCTTCTCAAAAACTACTAGATGGATTTCAACCAAACTTCACAGGAATGATCCTTGGGTGACCCTCTCTCAGATTCCTTCAAAGAATTCTGATTGAAGTAGAAAGTCTTGAGTTATCTGCCCTTGAATGTCAAAAATGGCCATTTTGACTCTATTTTCACTCTAACATCTACAAATATTGACCAATCAAGACAAAACTTAGACAGAATGATTGCCAGTGGAGCTAAAAGTGGCCATTTTGACTTTGTTTTCACCCTAGCAACTAAAAATATTGACGAACCAAGACAAAACTTTGACAGAATGATGGTGACTATAAGATCTTGCTTGGGTATAATTTTCAGTCTGATCTGAATTTTACATCATGAGTTATGTCCCCTTGAAATTGAAAAATTGCCATTTTCAGCTTTATTTTGACTGTGTTCACTCTAGCAGTTACAAATATTGACCAATCTAGACAAAAGTTGGACAGAATGATGATGACCATAAGATCTTGCTTGGGTATAATTTTCAGTCTGATCTAAATTTTACATCATGAGTTATGTGCCCTTGAAATTGACAAAATTGCCATTTTTGGCTTTATTTTGACTTTGTTTTCACTCTAGCAACTACAAATACTAACCAATCATGACAAAACTTAATGTACAGAATAATGGTGACTATAAGATCTTGCTTAGGTATCATTTACAGCTTGATATGAATATTACATCATAAGTTATGGCCCCTTGAAATTGACAAAATTGCCATTGTCAGCTTTATTTTGACTTGGTTTTCACTCTAAGCAACTACAAATATTGGCCAATCAAGACAAAACTAGAACAGAATGTTGGTGACCATAAGATCTTGCCTTAGTATAATTTCCAGCTTGATCTGATTTTACATCATGAGTTATGTGCCCTTGAAATTGGCAAAATTGCAATTTTCGGCTTTATTTTCACTCTTACAACCACAAGTACATGTATGAAACAATCAATACAGAACTTACAGAAACAGAATCTTACTGACATTAACATCTTACATTCTTGTAAATTTCAGCTTGATCTGAACGTCAAATCCAGAGTTATGTGCCCTTGAGTTTTACAAAATAGCTGTTTTCCACTTTGTTTTCACCTTCTTAAACATCCACAAATAATGATCAATCAAGTCAAAGCTTTCATAAAATGGCGGTAAAGATAAGATCTTGCTTGAGTGTGATCACATTATGTGCACTTGAATTTGACAAAATCGCCAATAAAAAAAAGACCCTGTGAAATCATTGATGTAAAAGTAGTCATGGATTTGCTTGTTTGCACAGCCTGAACTTTTAAAATTGCTTTTAAAGAAAACAAATAATTCAGGACTGTGGAGTGCGTCCAGACCGCCAGGGCTGTCTAGTTATGTTCCTGATAGAGAAGGCTTGGGAAAACATTCAGGCAAAAGAAGAAAATGCTGATAATCAGCATTTTCTCCTTATGTCTCAATATTTACTGTACCATATTGTGCATAAATCCAATCCCCGTCTACATCAATTTTGTTTTCTGAAGCAGCTTTCAAATGGGAACACCCTCAAATTTTATTGTTTGGGAAGGGTCCTCTTCTAAATGACCAATATGATTTTGACTGGTCCATATACAAAGGTGAAAAAAGAAAATGATGTATACCATAACAGCATTTTTAGGTCATATGGTCATGCTGATCTATTGCGATAGTTTTTTGTCCATCATACATAAATTGTTTACATTTGGACAAATTTCAACCAAACTTGGCTGAACGTCTGTGTTGGGGGGGGGGGGGGGGCATAAGCTGACATAATGACAACTTTGAAAATCATTTTCTACTAAACCAAAAGACCTACAGCTCTGATGTTTTATGTAGGGCTAATATAGTGAAAAATGGAGGACCTAGACCTTTGATATTCATAATCATCTGGTGGATCTCTATCAATATTGGCTGAGCCCCAAAAACTCAGACGGTAATGAAGGAGTCTATCAATCCAGGGGTCATGAGTTAAAGGAGAACATGCTAGGCTGTTGAAAATGCAAATGGCACAAAAATAACAAACCAGAAATAACATGAATTTACCAACCTGAAGGGGTAGATCATTTACTGTCCATTGTTAGCAGGCATCAAGCTTTATTAAGTATTAAATTCCGAGTCAATGAATAAAGCGCATTCCATATTTCGTCGGTGCTATGACAAAATTGCGTAGTAGAAATTTTGCTCGAAAACCATTTTTTTCAGGAGAGCCAAAAACATTTTTAGTACTTTTTACCGTTTTAAAAAATGTGCCGACAAAATTGCGTAACTCAATAACTACATAACAATTCAGCTTCTTTAAGGTAAAATAAGGTAATTGAACATAACTTACGGTTCATTTATTGGTCAAAGTAGAAGAAAAACAGAGGAGAATGCCATTTCTCAGCCTTTTATTACTCTCGTGTAAATAATTTTTCTATGTACAACGCATTTTTGTCAGCTAAATCGAGTTACGCAATTTTGTCACAAGGTAATTGAAAGGGTTCTAATAGGTGTAGAGAAACGCCGTTTTGACAGGATATGCGCCCCTACATACTTAGTAGAAAGCATTTATAAAAAAAAAATGACAAAATTGCGTAACTAATTTGTTACCCAATTTTGTCATAGCACCGACGATTTATTGTCCTTTGTTTTTGTTTTTTAACAGTTACTGTGCCCAACCTATAAACAGCAATTATGTCAGAGAAGCATGAAAAATCTAGCATGAGCCCCTTTAAAACCTGGCCCTGGTTTCTCAAAAATACTTACGTATGTTCTCATGCTCAAATCTGAGCACTGTTCTCAAATCACATGAAATTTATGTGCACTTCAATCGAATACCCTTCAATGTTGGAGAGTATTCAATTGAAATTTAGCATGTATAAATAAACCATGACCTCTGGACAGACGAGTCCAACTAAGAAGGTAAAACAGGTTTTCGGAACCCCTTTGTTTAAATTCAACCGTTATTAAAATATTTGATATCAAAACAAGTGTCGCATATATAAATAGTCTCTGTGGCAAAGTGGGTACGGTGGTGGTCTCTCAACAGAACGAACTACTATAGCCAGGGTTCGATACCAGTAAAGTCCACTATATTTTTTTTTTCAAGTTTTATTTTTTATTATTCGTTCTATTTTCTTTTATCTTTGCAGTGCGCCTTTTTCTTCTCATATGTTCGTCCACACAAAATATGTATACATTAAAATGATGTCTCTGTCATCAGGGTTATATCTATGTAAGCCTACAAATCAGACATGTCTGACATTCATGACTTAACAAATTGTATTACTTAAATTGAATCATTCAGAACTACATGGAAAGCTATCATTTAGAATGGTATCTGAGGTGATGGAAAAAATGAATAAAAAAATAAATGAATAAAATGGTAAAACATGACTATGTGAGATTCGAACCCACATCTTCCATCTTATAATTGTTGGTAACGCTGTTTTTACCACTCGACCACGGTTACTTTGTATTGACCATGTGAAATATGAAGGTTATCTCTTACTAATCAAAAGTTGTTGCCAATGTTAGTTTGTTGCTCGGACATGGAGAGCTAACGTAAAGCTAACAAACATTAAGTTCCCTTTTTCCATGACCTGTTTTTTATTCGCAAATTTTAAACAAATTACGATCAAGAGCATCTGATTTGCTATTCTCAAATATGAAATTTCATCAAATTCTGACCATTAGACTCGCAGAAAATAGAGAAAAACTGTAATTTGCCTTTAGTCCAATTTTCCCATGCAAGGCCTCAAATCCAAAAACCAGGAAAAGTACCTCAGCATTATATCATAGGGTGTTCACAAAGCAAGTTTCATTTGATTTGGCCAAAGGATTATGGAGATATCGCTCTGGACGGATGGACAGACAAAGCGGCGGCTATTTGCTCTCCTTTCGGGGAGCTGAATAATTCCAATCAAATCAGACAATTAGCCATGTCAAAACAAGGTACTGTTTGGGAAAGATGAAAAGAAAAACACAAACACTGTTTCATGTGTCCATACCAACCTTGGTACAGGAGTGTGTATTCATATTAAATTACCATGAGAAATATCAGAAATATAACAATAATCACTATCTAACAAGTGCAAATCAGTAACAAAGTAAAATAATAGTTATGTAAGATAGCACACATTGACAATGGTTGACAGTAATTTTGATGTGAGAGCTTCAGGATTTATTGCGTTTCCATTCTAGATCAATCCAAATTGAAATGAGTTCTCTCGCTGATTTTTTTCCAATGTTGTGAAAACTAGGCGTTTGGTAGATTATGCCAGTTTTTCCCCAAACATTCGTTTTTTACATACGCAAATCTGTCTTCACTGGTGGTGAACTCGGCCAAAGCGTGGGAAGTTTTTTCGCAATCATAGTATTCCATCAGTGTTGTTATAAAATCTCGTAACTACGGCTTTATCGAAGCCGTTGTTACGAGATTTTATAACAACACAGACGGTTTGTCAATACATATCGGTAAACCCTGTCTATTTTTAGAACAAATTGATTGTTATTAGAAAAACTATCCAATAGATCTTTGAACTCGCATTTAAACGCAAAATATCTGTACCTTATTGTAGCGAAAAACGTCCCTCGCTTTGGGCAAGTTCACCACCAGTTGTCTTACAATAAATGAAAAGTGCAAAAATTGGTGCATGTTTAATAATTTAAATAATAGAACATGTATACCATTGTGCCTAAACCCTTTCCCAAATAAGACTAGTTTTGGCGTTCCTGGTGAGAAAAGTTGATGAAAAAAAGTTGATGTTGGTACAGAAAATATTGCTTTTGCTTCAATGTTTTCCCATACAAAGGATGACAAAAGGATTTGTTTGGGAAAGGTTTAACCCTTTCCCAAGCAACAAAATTTTAGGGTGATCCACTTCAAAAATTGCCACAAATGACAAAATAGATGATATTAAATATGGGATTTTTGTAAAATATGGCACAGAAAATATTGAGACAAAAGGAGAAACTGCTGGTTATCAGCAGTTTCTTCTTTTGTTTCAATGTTTTCCCAAGGAAAACTGCTAGGGACGTCAAAACCAGGTCTTGTTTGGGAAAGGGTTAAATAGTGTGATAAAATAAAACACACAGAGCAGTTATAGAATAGAGAGAGTGATATCACTATATAACACAATACAATAAATGGTAGTCCCCAAAAACTCTCAAAACCCTCTCTCAATGATACCTGATTTTGATGTGCTTGATTGTAAACATTGATAGATAGGCAAAAAAATGCTAATTTAGTACTTTCTGACTGTTTTCCTTCAATGTTTTCTGTGCAAAACATGCATATCTCATCAATTGTTCCTTCTTTCAAATTTATTATCGATTTGAATATCGTTGTTTTTCAGCAAAAACCTCATATCTGCAGCTTGTATTAGGCTGCAGATACGAGGTTCGTGTTGAAAAGTGATGATATGTCTAAAAAGATCTGACTGTTGATTTAAAAGTGCAAAAGCCTACCTTTTGGAACAATTGACAAGTTAATTTTGATAATGCCCATAAAATACCATTGCTAGGTTGGATTGGGATTAATGCAGCAATTCAAATTTCAAAGTTGTGGAAACAAACAAGATGTGTTTGTGAAACACAAATGTCCCCGAAAAGGCCAATGTTAACTTTTCGGACGGACAGACAGATACTGGTAAAACAATATGCCCTCAATCTTTCGATACGGTGGCATAAAAAGTGATATTAATCCCACTAAACTGTAGCCATAAAACATAAATGGTCCTCAAATCATAAAACATAAAACAATATAATGCTTAAGAAAACACAGCCTTAATCCATTTCAAGAAAACCTAATTTCAGACTGTAAGAAATGTTCTTTGTTGTCATAAAGTCATTTTGATTATATGAAAAAAAGTTCATCATTTTCTGTTTTGGTCAAACTATTTCTTTTGATTTTAGCTACAATATCACTACTAATGTTCAGATCAAGGCCTGGTCACATATTGTCGGTGTAAATGCAAAACCTTGTATGTCGATTCTTGCGATTTCCAAAGTACAAACTTGTGTGCCAAGTTTAGACTATTCTCGCAGGTTTTGATATATTTTTACTGATCAGTATTAATGACACATTATTTGTGAACAATATGTCAAACTTTCAAGTAAAACATTTCAGTTTGGGAAAAGTTATTGCACTTTTTTCCCTCCCCTTTGAAATTTTCCAAAAACCAGATACGAGGTTTTGCAATTTCAACGACAGCCAGAGCACATCTGAAGTATGATTTTGGATGTGATGTGGAACGCGGTATCGTATGTGACAGGCCTGTAAAAATGCATTTCAATGCGTGTCTGTCTGATATTTTGTTGTCAAGAAATGAATTAAATACTAAACTTACAACGACAACAACAACAACAAACTGACCTGCAGCCACAAACATTTTCTCGAACTCTTTCCCAAACAAGACCATATTTAGATATCCTTCATAGAAAAAGCTTGGGAACACATTGAAGCATAAGAAGAAAATGCTTATATTCAGTATCTATATGAAATGCTGATAATCAGCATTTTCTCCTTTTGCCTAAATATTTTTTAAATTATTATTATTTTGTAAATTCTATCTTTGTCAATATTCAATTTGTCTTCTACCGGAGCCTTCAAATTGGAGCATCATAAAATTTTGTTATTTTGGAAAGGGTTAAATGGAGTTGCACATGATTAAATGATGGATATCAGATATTGAAAACAAGTATGTTATAGCATAGGAAAAAGGAGATATTGCTGATTATTTCTTCTATTCTTTTAATGTTTTCGCAAACCATTTCTAGAATGGACATCAAAACCAGGTTTTGTTTGGGTAAGGGTAAACATGTCCTATGTGACATCCTATCATATTGAAAATATGATACAACTCCATAACAGTAAAACAAGATTCTGATTGAGGTAAAACCCAAGTCTATTAACCCTTTCCAAAACCACCAAAGTTTAGACTGTTCCAATTTTAGATTCGCTGCATGCAACAAAATAAATGTTAACGAAGAAAGGATTTGTGAACAAAACAGCCCAGAAAATATTGAGGCAAAAGAAGAAATTGCTGGTTAACAGCACTCTCTTGTTCTACCCAAATGTTTACCCAAGCCTTTTCTATAAAGATTGTTTAAACTAGGTCTTATTTGGGATTGGGTTAAAGAATAAACAACAAGCTTCCTAACACGTTGCCCACCATCAACTGGATGGTATTCCGATGTTCTCCTTTTCAAACACAAGTTTCACGGCTTCAAACACATTCTGAGTTACATATCTTGGCTGTGTCAGTTGCGGATCCAACACAAAGTCTCGATGATTGTGGTTTGAAAGTCTCGCTCTCCCGTATGTCACGTAATCCCGCGACGAGGAATAAACACCCGTACACACAAGAATGGACTGACAACTCTGAGCGTACATCGACGTGTCCCGATAATGCTTCACCTCGTCAAAATCACTTTCGAGTTCGGAGTCCAAATCCCCTTCCACTTCCACTACTTGAGATCCATAATTCTGCGCAAACGCTTTTTTCACAACCTTTTTTGTGGCAAAATGTTTTTGTAAATATCTATCGTAGAGATTTGCTCCGTATATATCTGATTCTGGATTGTCCCTGAAAGGAAACAATATTTTTATTAACCAATTATAATCAGACGGCAAAATGTTAGACCTGTCCAAATTCAACTAGAATATCACTGAAAGTGATCATACCCCCCAACAGCACAGTGTTGTGCATTTTCATTTTAGAGATGTATATTTCCTATGAACTGTGATCTGATCAATTGAGAAAAAGAGCAAACACTATAAAAACAGACTGACCAACATATGTTAATGTTGCAAAAATTACTAATTTTAACAAAGGGCCATAATTCAGTAAAAAAAAACAACAACAATGAACCGAAACCAATATTTGATATGCACATATTTGAGAGCTAGTAAGCATACTTGTAAAGTTATAATTAATAAAATCTATTCATTATTTACCAAGAGTTGAAGCGGACAAGAAAATTCACTCAAAGGCCATAACTCTGTGAAAAATCAATAGACCATGACCAAAATAGAAGATGCAAATCTTCACTTTGTAATAAGTTCACATGTGAACTTTGAACAAAATTCGTCCAGTAGTTAAGGAGAAATAGAGCAGACAAAAAATCAACAAACTGATCAACACATGTTAATGTTGCGAAAAATGCCAATTTTCAACAAAGGGCCATAACTCAGTCAAAAATCAATGAACCATTACAAATATTTGGTATGCACATACTTGAGAGCTACTAAGCATTACTGTAAAATATCTTTGAAATCCATCTATCACTTTTCTAGAAATTGAACGGACAAGAAAATTCACTCAAGGGCCATAATTCGGTCAAAAATCAATGGACCATAACCAAAATGCACATCTACACTTAGTAATGAGTTCACATGTAAAGTTTGAATAAAATTGGTCCAGCAGTTTATGAGAAATAGAGTGGACAAAAAATTGAAAAAACAATCAACACACATTAATTTTGCGTAAAATGGCAATTTTCAGCAAACGGCCATAACATGTGATGTTTGAACAAAATTGGTCTAATAGGTTATGAGAAATAGAGTGGACAAAAAATTGAAAAACCGATCAACACACATTGATTTTGCGTAAAATGGCAATTTTCAGCGAAGGGCCATAACTCAGTCAACAAGAGGCCCAAGAGGGCCTGTATCGCTCCACTGGCTCAGTATTTCAATCAATGAGACGGTTCAAGTATAGATTTTCATAAGGAAATTTGACAGGAAAGCTGATTCCAGAATAGACTTTACCTTGAGAAACCTTATTTCTCAGTGGTAATAAGTATTGTTTGTAAATAGGAAAAGTTATATATCGCTGCTTTTCTGCCAAAAACATGTATCTGCAGCTTAAAACAAGCTGCAGATACAAGGTTTTTGCAGAAAAGCGACAATATGTATATCCCTGTATTTCAACCAAACCTTGTAACCGCAGCTTAACCCTTTTCCAAACTGAAACAAGACCTGGGCTGCGTTCAGTAGACAAAACGTTTTGTCTTACTGGACGCAGGGCTGGTTTTGATGTCCCCGATAGAATAGGCTTGAGAAAACATTTAGGCAATAGAAGAAAATGCTGATAATCAGCACTTTCTCCTTTTGCCTCAATATTTTCTGTGTATTATTGTACTCAGATCCAACCTGCCATATCTTTTTCAGTGAAACTTAGTTAAAGATGAAATTCCAATATATTTTTTGACCCATTACCAAAATGGCAAAATTTGGGGCTTTTCCAAATTCAAAGATATTGCAGACGACAATTTCAAGTGAATGAAATTTAAAATATTTTGGTGTTTTGGCATAGAAAACATTGTGGGAAATGAAGAAATTGCTTGTCACATGCAATTTCTTCATTTTCCGCACTGTTTTTCAAAGCTGTTATCTTTTAGGGAGTCAATGTGTAGTAATGGGTTAAGTCCCGCAACAGATAGATGCTGGACGATGGACGATCATTAAAGCTCATATAATAGCACCTTGTGCTCAGGAGAGCTGAAAACAGGTGTAAATGATACTAATGATGCCAAGGCTTTAGTTTTATGGAAATAAGGCAGAATTTGGCTGGAAATTCTGTATCGTAGGGTTTTCCATCTTAGATTTCCACACAACACAAAATTATCATGGATATGATCTTTTTCATCTCTCTCTTTAAATTGCCGTAAAATGCACAATTTTGATTTATATGACCTTGCCAGATAGTTTTCACTGGTGGTGAACTCGGCCAAAGCGTTGGACATTTTTTCGCGATCATAGTATTTCGTCTGTGTTGTTTTAAATATTGTAACTACGGCTTGGATTAAGCTGTAGTTACGAGATTTTATAACAACACAGACGGTTTGTCTATACAAATTGCTACATCCGGTCTATTTTTAGAACAAATTCATTGTTATTAGAAAAACTATCCAATCAGATCTTTAAACTCACATTTAACTGAAATATCTGTACCTTGTGGTAGCGAAAAATGTCCCTTGCTTTGGCCGAGTTCACCACCAGTGGTTTTTATGTTTAACTTGATTTGGTAGTATAAATAAAACTCAAACACAAGTGTTTCTGTAAATAATGAAGTTTTATTAAAGAATGTTTAAGTAATTGAAATTGTTGTTTACAATAGCATACAATCAATACATATTTTCATTACATAAAAGTTGTTAAATAAACAACTTGCAGAATTCATATTATGCATGTACATGTATTACTTAAAATTTTCAATTAACCCTTTCCCAAATGGCATTGTTTTAGACTTCCAATTTAAAAGCTGCACCAGAAGACAAAATGGAAGGTGATGAAAACAGGTTTTGCACAATATAGCAAAATAAAAATAAATGAATAAATTTATGAAAAAAATGAAGCAAAAGAAGAAAATGCTGATTATCAGCACTCAATGTTTACAGAAGCCTCTTAAATTAGGGACGTCATGAACAAGCTCTTATTTGGGAAAGCGTTAAGTTTCATTACAGCTTATTCATGTTTTTGACAAAAGTAAAATGTTAATTCATCTCAACATTATCTGTTATTCAAACCTTTGTATAACATCTAAATTCAAAAAGCATATTGCTACTATCTGCTGATATTAACCCAGGACAACTTAATTTTTGTCAACAATGTTCTCTATAACTAGGCTGGGGCTCTGAAATGACTTGCCAAAGGCCATACCCACATGGATGGCAGCTTGAATGTAATCCAATCACATCACCCGCAACTTCTCACAAGAAATGAGTTTGGCATTCAAGCTACCATGTCAAGCAGGACCCCATTGTTTAAAATAGAATATGATCATATTTCATGTGTTTTGATCATCATTCTACCCTTTACAGACCGACAAGCCTTTCTGGATTGTCTTGATCTGTTATGAGTGACATCTTCACTATAAATGTACATATATGAGTTTTAGACCTGTAAGCTTTTATTCCAATGATAAAACAAAGTTTTGCAGATTGTACAGCTATATATTAAAATGCCTTTCCATCTATTATATGAAAGAATTGTTCTATGCCATACAAAAACATACTTAAGTGATTATTTCTAAACTATTATAATTAAATTTAAATACATACACATTTACAATGATGTTGCATTAATCCCTTTATATGAATATTTGACTGTCATAATGATATCAGTCCTCTTGTTATTTGAGTAACATATAATAAATAGTTTGTTTTTCTCTCTTTCCCTTGCTATCATCTGTCATGACTTTCATATGATTTATATATAAATGTGGTTATTGTGATATTCTTTGTGCAAAGCACCATTTCCACTTCTAACAAAGTCTATTTGTTAATCTATGACATTGCTATATATATTCATTAAGTATCTTTGAAATATATTCTCCTTTTGGATCAGTACTAGTCTTTGTTTTGATTTTCTAATCATTTCAGAGATTTATTCTAAAACTCGCATAAAACACTAAACTAATATTTTGAATCAAACAATGAATGGTACATGAACTTTTTCAGTAGATCAGCAGTTTTAACAAAAGTAAGACAGTGCTTTACTGAGCTTAGAACAAGTATAATCAAAATAGGAACAAGAGCTCCGCAGAGTGGCGCATATACACCCGAGAGGGGCTTGTTTGTAAAATTTGCCATTTTTTCAATTCAAGGGCAGATAATTCAAAAACGAAACAGGTTATCTGAATTCCGTAAGCGATGTGCACAAATAGACACAATGGAGAATCATTGTGGCAAGTTTGATTAAATTCCAATCAAAACTGTAGGAGAAGTTGCGCACACAAGAAATTGCTAACGGACAGACTGACGGACAGACAGACGACCGGGGCCATAACAATATGAACCTTCAGGCGTATAAAAATATAAATATTTGCTCTATTTGTCACAATAATCTTACCATTGTGCATAATTTTTCACCCTACAGGTCATTAATTTTTTGATGAGTTTTCTTCTCAATACTGAGGTTGATGTGAAATACAAAATTTGTGTAAGTTAGTGTGAACACATTTCGAAATTTAAAGAACATACTGCAATAAATATATATGAGATGTTAATCTACAAATCTCATTTAACTTGTTTTTATACGTGATGAACCATTTGCTAAGCTCTGCACTGCCTTCAGAAAAATTATGCAGAATGGAATAGTAATGTGAGTAAAAAGGTACAGTTGAATTAATGTAAAGTAGCAAGTTCATGTGTAACAGAAAGTAACAAATAGGAATCAATTCTATTAATTAAACAGTGACATAATTTCCGACAAACAATAGTATTTCCTCAGTGTAAATCTAAAAAATTTAACTTAGTCCAAATTCAAAAATGTTGCAGATGACAATTTAAAATGAATGAATCTTACATGTTTGGTCATCTTATGTAGAAAACATTGTGGGAAATGAAGAATTTGGTTTTCACAAGCAATTTCTTCATTTTCCACATGGTTTTCCATGGACATTATCTTCTGGGGAGTCAAAAGGAATCACTGTATGGTAATGGGTTAAAGGTGTAAAATGATCAGTCAACATGTGACTGCAGGCTGATCGTTATGTTAATCTTCTGCCACACAGTTCAGCATATGACAAGGCTTACAGTAGAAATTTCTCTCTTTCTTATTAGATGCTGAAATATGTGTTGAACATGAAGGAAAAAAAATAAGAAAAGAATGTTATATCGCTTGATCATAATTATGTGACCCGCCAAGCTTAACAGTACCTTATGGAAAGTGTGAAAAATATCAAACCTAGCCAGTCTGTGCAAACTAACTAGGATCAATTTTTTTCATTCTAAGGCAATTTCTTGGATATATATATATTTCGTTTCCTTGTTTGTTTTACATGTTCAATAAAATTCCAAATATGACATCTGGTTGATATCTGCTGAATCTCATGTATCTCAAGATTTGGTTAAATGGAAAAACCAGAAGGTCCCTTTCAGTGTGACAGGTCACATATCTTTGTGTCCACCTTTCTGCACCTATAGTGGCCACCCATACCTATATGAACCACCAGCTTTGTCTGCTGAAATAGCAGACAAAGCAAAAAACAATGACGGGTGAGATTTCAAACTGACCTCTTTCATTCAAAATAATATGTAAACTTGTCATTAGCTTCACACAACTCAATATTAATGATTTTTTTTTTAAACTTTATGAAAGATTGACACTGTGATTTGGCACAGCAGAATACACCATCGAATGATCAGACCAGACACATTCTATGACATCAGTGAGAATCAGTGGTATATTACTGTAAATATGATCAATTAAGGAGCCAGAATAATGGGTTGTTTTTGACACTTGTTGACTGCAGTTGAAGAAATCCTGCATAAACCTCTGGATAGTTGTATTCATATCCAATAAATCAATGTTGATATCACCTTGAATAATGAGGTGCTTCCCTTTGAAATGCTTTAAATTTTCAGTTAGAAATTTCTTCAGGTCAGTCACCGAAGATTTAGGAGAGTTGTACAATGTTGCAATGACTATTTCTTTATCTTGCACCAAGAGTTCTACAACAATCATTTCTATGTTTTTCTTTACCACAGAAAAGCTATGAGAAATATGAATGTTGTCCCGCACATAAACGATAATTCCTCTGTGAGGACGAGCATTGCTTACTTGTTTCCCATCTGCTCTAACAATTTGATATCCAGTTCTCTGCACTAAATCGATGGAATCATCTGCAGTTAACCATGTTTCTAATAAGCATAAACAATCTGCAGCTTTGACATTGGGATCTGAAAACAATTCATCCTTATGGCTTCTGTAAGACTGCATATTGTTGAAAAGGCATGTGAAATGAGTGTCACTAGTCATGTAAACTGGAGTGTAACATAGTTTCAATTTCTGTGATTCTCTTAAACGTATCATTTCTTCTTGAACTTTAGTTGACACAGAAATCTTGCTTTCATTCAAGTTTAGAATGTAAAGGCCTTTCAGGGATCTTGATCTACTTATTGCGACATAATGGGCATGGGAAAATACACGTTTTCCATCCATATCTATTACAACCTGACTCAACGTGTCTCCTTGAGATTTATGTACAGTTTTTGCTGTTGACTGGCGCAGAGGGATTTGTATTCTCACAAAAGTTTTTCTCAAATACACAAAGTTCCTCTTTGAATCAAAGATAGGTGTCCATAATGGATTAATAGCACTATGATACAAATGTCTGTACTTTGAACGCCATGATGTTCCGATTTTATCATCATTGAAAGAAACCCACACAATACTTGGTCTAGTAGTATTTTTCTGTCTGTATTCAATTTTATTTATCATACAAGAAGACCCATTTACTAATCCATCATCTACATCAAGGTTAAGACATAGGTCATAAATCATTCCAATAGCTATTCCTACCATCTGACTAAGCCCTGCAGTGTGTGTGGAATCATGTGGCAACTTTGATATTAGTTGTTGTTTAACTGTCACATTGTCATCTCCTAATACATGATCAAGAGCAGGAATGTTTACTTTTTCATTAGTATTATTAAGAAAGCTCCTGACATTGAAATTGTTCACTTTCTCATTGGTATTGAATAAATGTGTTGTATTTTGTGGATAGTCTGTACTAGCAGTATCAGTCAATCTCTTTTTTAGATTTTCAATGTCAACTTGTGTATGATTTCCTTCTCGTAATCTGTTCAAAAGTTCAGCAAATTGCTTGTCTTCCTTTTGCCTCATGATCTCATCCAATTCATGCATTACAATAAAATCCTGCCATAAGTTTGTAGCTAAAGGTCCAAAATTTGTTTTCAAATTCTCAAATATCCAACCATCCATCACTGGTTTCAACTGGAAAAGGTCTCCAATGAATATCATATGCAAGCCACCAAATGGAACATTACTGCCCTTTATTTGTTTTAATCTTTCATTTATGAGTTTAAGCATGTTATTTCCAACCATGGACACTTCATCAATCATAACAACAGACAAGTCTTTATATTTTGTTCGAAGGGTGTTTAAAGTGTCACTATTAAGTGGAGTACAATCATAACCCTGGCTTGCTGGAATGCGGAAAGCTGAATGTAATGTTACCCCATTTATATGAAAAGCAGCTTTACCTGTTGGTGCACAGAGAAGAACTCTACAGTTCTCAGGATTATCACCAGGATTAGATGTCAAGTAACGCTGCAAAGCTTCAAACAATGCACTTACAAGAACAGATTTTCCAACGCCTGCACCACCAGTTAAAAAAACTTTCAACTTTTGTTCATCACGCTTAACAGATTGGAAAACATGAATAAAAAATTCTCTCTGTTTCGTATTCAATGATTTTATCAATTGCCTGTAATCTATGTCTGACATTGTTTTCCTGCGTACACTAATATCTACAGAAGCAACACTTAAACCAACATCTCCAGCAATATCACCTTGTCTCTGATTTTCAGGTCTATCAGGATCAAAGAATATGAAACTTTCACTTTCTTTTGCACCAATATTTGAGTCATCCTGCTCAGACTGCTCTGTGCCTGGGGCAACATCATCAAAATCTTCCTCATTGTGAGCACGCTCCATTGCATCATCTAGTTCATCAGCATTCTTTTCATACTGCAAGGCTTTGTGCTCTATGAAATTTTTAATGGATCTGTACCTTGATAGGTAAGAGTCATGACCTTGTTTCAAATCAATACTTTCATCTCTCCATGAAGTAAATAGAAGCAATCTTTCTCTACAGAACTGTTCGATGTCAATTTTTTTCGAAAATCTTACATATCTTATGACTTTTCTTTGTTTCCTTTCACTTATAACAATTCCATTTTTGAGAACAATTCGACCCCCAGGAATAGAATATTGTCTATCCTCACTTGAATTATAGTCATTTGTGTCTGAGTCAAGCACCTCATCCTCGTTACAATATGTATCCATGTTTTCATTGTTTTCACCTTCATTGGTTTCTTCATTTAATGTTTCAGAAATGTTTTCACCTGAATTTCTTGCAGTGCCTTTGTCAGTGTTGTATTTGATATCAAGCTGGGACACATAGTCTGCTAAACACCAATTTTCAAGTTGTTTTGGTCTTTTAGAATATCTTTTAATGGTATTATCTGCTTCAATATCTGTAGAATTTGAAGATAATTTTTCAAGAGATTCCTTAGACTTAAGTAGGAATGTTCTCTCTTCAGGCAAAGAAGTGTTAATGAAAACAACATCCCTTGAGGCTTTTGTCAATGGCTGTTGTAAAAGTAAGTAGCAGGCTTCCTGGGCACTAACCTCAACACTATTCAAGAATTTATTTCCAATATGTCTAACCTGTTGTCGGAGATCCATATTTCCTCTTCTAGCTTCTTTACATGCCTCATTCATAAGAATACTCATTCCTCTCTGTGCTTTACTAATATATGAAACTATATATACAGCACATGCATATGGATCCAATACAAATTGTAAGTCATGGTTTGCACCCCAAGCGTTTAGAATAGGTTTCATGTATGCATTAATTCTAACCTCACTTAATTTTCTTTTCAGAAAAACCTTTGGACCACTCAATGAGCTTTGGACTGCTTTGATGTAATCATCCTTGCTTACTTTGATCTCAGTAAGGAAATCATCTACCGTAATATTTGTTTCCTTCAACTCATCCAATTTCTT
>CAVMGG010000834.1:0-57337 GCA_963680895.1 Fragum sueziense | reverse complement strand
CGATAACGCAAAAAAAATCATGTGATATAATTTTTTATTGATATCACATAAAAATAATTTTAGAATATAAATAAAAAATATAGAATATAAATATAAAATTTTATCACATAAAATACAGTGTTGGTAATCACGTGATTTAAGTTTGGATTCATCACACGGAAAAATGGCGACTATCGGGTTAAATTCGCAGTAATTCTGAAGGTAAGCGGATATTTCTCGATCTGTAGGCAATGTCATCCAGAAAGTTATACCCCATGTCCTGGCCCACAAAATTCTGACCTTATGGTACCAAGATATTATCGCAAAGATCCTTACTTTCAGCAAACACTCTGTCACAAAATTTCTATCGACGAGAATCCAAACTAAAAATATGCGAATACTGTTCACGGACGAGTGGTAATTTTGGCGATTTTGAGTTCATGCTATGAATTCTGTGCCAAAATCGGTCTTCAAATCAAATGTAGATAGTCTCGGTAACCCAAAATATCCTTGTTATTTACTTACGTCCACCCAACTTGTGAAGAATTGAGCATTTTAAAAAAGAATACCTCACACGGACAAAGAAAATTGAATTCAATTCACGGACAATCTTTCGAGATTGGATAGCACTCACGGATTGGGGCTTGTCATGAACACGAGAATGGCGACACATTTGAATCAAACCATAAAGTACTCACTTTTTGTGTAACAATGATTTAAAGTATGTCTTAACATACTATGTAATATGATATAAAGACCAAATTGTCTTTTCCCCGAAAAAGAAACTGTGTTTGACATTGCAAGACACAGAATGGAATTTTCAAGTGATTTCTGTTGCTGGATCCATGTAAAATTCTCTATCTGTCATCTTTATCAATGATATGTCCCTCTCCTTTCTATCTGTCTGTCTCTCTGTGTTCTGCCTCTGTGTCTGTCTCTTTTTAATACAAATAAAATAATACATACTTTTGGCTTCAGATCCTTTGCCTACTGTACGAGTAAAGCTGAAGTATATGACGTAGTTGATGAGTCTGACGAATTCGAATACTGTAAGCCCGAAGGATGCTCTGCTTTAAGATCTATACAAACCAGGTATGTCTAACAAGAGCTTGACGAGCCTACTTGCGTGAAACATTTCGACCCTGCCGATCATTTAAACGTTTGATGACATGAAATTGAGTGCTATATGTACCTCCTTCAATACCAGCAAAAACAGTTATGAGGAAAAGTATGGACCATGTCACATAAATTGTGGTATTTTACATGTAGCCCTCATTATCGGGAAAAGGAGTTCTAAAGACAAGCCTTCTATAGTTAGATCGTCTTCGCAAGCCAAGGGTTCTACCTACACTTTGTTCCTTACGAACGTTCGTAAGGAACAAAGTGTAGGTAGAACCCTTGGCTTGCGAAGATGTAGTTAGATTAGTAAATCGGTTTATCCATGCGTGTTTATCCACATTTAGGCAAAACATAAACCGGCGAAACATTATGGTGGTCCAGTTTGATAGCCTTTACAGACAACATTATGTTACGATCTGTGTATAGCACAGAAAATATTGCTACAGAAAAGGAGAAAATGGAAAATGTTGATTAACTTTTTCTCCTTATTTGTGTCAATGATTTCCTAAACCATTTATGGCTACACACACTCGGCGCTGCAAAATTATTTGAAAACGGTTGAAATAATTCACCACTATCCGTTCAGATGCATGCATCCAATGTGTGTCATACATTTCTATCTTTATATTTTCAGAGATCATACATGTTTTTGACAGCGCTGACAGGAAAAGGCTGGTAGGACGACGTAACGAAATGCTGTCATGAAAGGCACTTCTTGTCAGATATAAAAAGGCGCGACCAACTATGTCCAAAATGCTGACTTCGGATAGGATGGGTATTCCTGAATGATCGTATATTGCCTGTGCATATTAGACACTTTGATGCTGTGTCATATACCTTACCATTTTACTTTGGACAGACTTCGAGGGCATGTGCAAATTTAGACTTGTTATCGTCTCTTATACTATGTCAAGTTTTTTAAACACAAAGCAGGCCTATTATCTGGGCGACAATCATTCCAAAGACGCGCTTGGGCTGAAAGACTTTTGAATGTACACTGGTACGGTATGAAAGGCGACTTAAAATGCTTCATTCTCTGTCCTTCAAAGAATCTTTATCATGATTTTCCTTCCTTCCTTCCTTCATTAAAAAAGTTAAAGGGACCCATGCTAGGTTGACGAATATAAAAACAGGTAAAACATAAATCGGTAGATTAAATCTGTCCAAGGAAAATTTATCTGTCCAATGAAAATTCAATTGAAGTTCATATGGCCATTTTAAAATGAAGTCGTTGTCTGACTTTATCTACCCTCACTTTCTTTTTATAGTAACGTAAATATGAAATGGACCATAATAGATAGTGAAAAACAGCACTAAAATTTTAATGCAATGCTGCCTGTCCACATGTTGATCTCATGCATGAAATATCAAGTATGGGCTCCTATAAAGTGAACAAAATGCGTCATCTATTTTTTAAAATATTTATTAATTCCAAATTGTTAAAATAAGGAATAAACATCAACATACAAACCAAGAAACAATACTGAAATAAAATGGTAAATCCCATATACAGAATCGCAGATTGTTTTTCATCCGATATCACATATCTACCATTACATGTAATGCCAATAAATTGCATCCATTTCATAGGATTCAGTCGGTCATTTCGTGAAATTGGAACTATCTGTTTGTTATTATGAACACGGACGATGAATAGTCCATTTATTGCTGCTGATCGTGGTGGTCAAGTACTTTTAAATTGAGAAGCAAAATGTTTATACTAAGTTGTAAACACAATTTATTGTTGTTTTGATACATGTGTATTATTTCATAAGGGATGCATTGTCATTCCATTGATGCTATTGTTAAACCGAAGTGACCGTGCGCTGTGAATATTTATAAACAAACGTAATCGTCTGCAATATTGATAATAATGAGCGCAAGTTTACTTCGGTTAAACAATAATAACCAAATACATGTATAACATTGACAAAGAGACCTTGTTATGACGTCCGTAGCAGTGGAAAAATAGTAAGGCAAAAGAAAAAATAACCGATATAAACAGAATGATATGTATATTTTTCTCTTATTGTAATACGTGCTATGAAATATACGCAGTGTACAAGTTCTTTTAATTAATATTGTTTTGTTGTCTACAACTCCTGTCAATGAAGGCTTGTCGAAATTTTGTCATTTTGAAAGGGTGAACATTCTATTTTTTATTCCTATAAGGTTTGTCGTTTATGGCACTTTCATTCTTTAAAATTATCAAGTTCCGAAAAGACTTATTTTATATTAAAACAAGGTTTCTGTATACATTGCGGACAATGAAGAAAAATAATGAATATCACAGTTGTCTCATTTCTCTCAATGTAATACAATGTATTGTTCTATTTTCAGATAGTGATATTTTTAATTTGTACTGATTGTAAAAGTGATATGCAAAGATCTGTTTACGAAATAAAAAAAGACATTTAACCCGATTGAATCCAAATCTTTAAATTTTCTTCACTTTTCCTAAGCCAAAGCATTTTTTTTGTAAAGTTATTGTCATTTGTAAAGTGGCACATTAGAACTTTTGACAAGTATATTTGAAAGGAAAGACGACAATAGCTGCTTGGAAACTTCACAGCTAATGATCCTCTCTACTTTCAGATTCCGAACATTATAGCAGTAACTATATTCAGTTATTCAAATAACATCTTCCAAAAACATTCCCTTGACTTCTTATTAAAAAGAAAACATAAATATTGATTTCGATTTAAAAAATGACTAGAATCCTTTTCCCAAACGACAAATTCTTGTGTGGTCCAATATACTATACTTCGTCTTTCTTTGGTCTTCGTTTCTACACGCAACTTAGTATCAGAAAAGTTAACCAGTCTCAAACGGGATAAAAGAACGTAAAATGGGACGTTATAAAATGCAGCATGAAAGAGTCTAATGAGCTATAAAAAACGACGACAATGAATTTTGTGCTAGAAACTGAATTTACTGTTGTGTATCGTTAAACCGTCGGCGTTTTTATAAAATCACGTAACTACGGCTTGAATCAAGCCGTAGTTACGAGATTTTATATCAACACCTGTAGAAATACTATTTTTTGCCGAAATTACATTACGGTACTCTGGATAAAATCGTTCCCTATTCCAAAAGAAATGTTCTCAACAGAATATTTACATGGCCGAACAAATTACAATGTAAATACACATCTAAACCCTTTTTAAACAGCACCTGGTTTCGACGTCCTTATCAGAGATGAAATTGGAA
Source organism: Fragum sueziense (assembly GCA_963680895.1). NCBI lineage: Eukaryota > Metazoa > Mollusca > Bivalvia > Cardiida > Cardiidae > Fragum > Fragum sueziense. Next base: position 53,029 of record CAVMGG010000834.1, on the reverse strand, counting down.
AATATTGGGACAAAAAGAGAAAATACTGAATCTCATTGTGCCCAAATATCTGCCTTTCTGTATCGTATTCTGATCATGCTCTCATTAATTGGCATCTTTCGTCTGCAGCAGCTTTTGAATCGGACAACCCAAAAATATTGTTGTGGGTGCGTACATGTTTACCGTAACACTGTTTCTTAATAGACATGATTCCACTAAGACTCCCACACACAACAGCCATCGGAAGTCGTCCTTAGAGGCAAAAGGCGAAATTAATCCCTATTCACTGCCTTTATCCATGTTCTACACTTGTGTTGATCTTGTGGAAATCGGAAAAAGGTGAAGTTTCTCCTTACTTCCGTCATTTATCTTTTTTTCCGATTCTTGCATTGATAAACGATGCAGTTTAAAACCATTTCAATTCCCTATAGATTTAACACTGTTAATCTCCCATTGTTTGCCACTGGATGTTAATCCGAGTCTTCCCTGATGAAAATTCGCTCTTTGATATTTGGATGTCGCTGTTTACATCGGAGCGCTGTCCCATTAAAAACAAATAAAAATTCCGACACAATTTATGTCGCTGTGTCAGACTTCTCTCTTTTGTTTTTGAATGGGACAGCGCCCCGATGTAAATAGCGACATCCAAATATCAACAAGCTAATTTTCATCAGAGAAGACTCGAATTATCGGAAGTGTTCTGCGGGTACGGTTTAAAACGATAATGGAAAGGGAGTCTATTGTGTTTCGCTAGGCCCGATCTGTATCGATAGGCCTTCCCACACAGGCATATGTGTCTTTTCGCTCCTTCGTGATCTTGGAGGTCTTGTTTCGTTGCAAATGACTTATCGCAGGTTTGGCATACAAAAGGACATTCAGCGTGCACCCTGCGTAAATGTGCTGATAAATCTGCCCTCGTTGCTTGTTTCCGCATGTCTCACATGTATAACGTTTAGCAGTTGGACTGTGAACATTGCACCTGAAAGTAAAAAAAAAAAAAAAAAAAACAGTGTTATCTCACACGCGGAAAGGTACAACCAAGAAAGTTCAAAAATGCAATATATGAGACATTTTCAGACCTGTTCGTGGTCAAACTGTTTTCAAATTTGTGAAAAAACATACTTATTGCCAAACATTGACTTATAGTGACACTTTTCAGACTTCCAAGATTTTCCCTTTCAGATTTACAGGTCGCAGATGCTAAACTATTATCAAAACAAGACTTGTCCTTCACTAACAAATTGCAAATAATTCGGAAAGGTATTGCAGGAAAGAGCTAAATGCTGACAATCGTCGTTTTATCATTTGCCTTTAATATTATTCAATGTTCTATTTTTACATCGTTTTGTCTTAAACAACTCCTTTTTCGGGGAGAAGACAATTTGATCTTTATAACATATTACATAGTATGTTAAGACATACATTAAATCATTGTTACGCAAAAAGTGAGTATTTTATGGTTTGATTCCAATTTGCCACGATCCTCGTGTTCACGACAAGCCCCAATCCGTGAGTGCTATCCGATCTCGAAAGATTGTCCGTGAATTGAATTCAATTTTCTTTGTCCGTGTGAGGTATTCTTTTTTAAAATGTTCAATTCTTCACTAGTTGGGTGGATCTAAGTAAATAACAAGGACATTTTGGGTTACCGAGACTATATACATTTGATTTGAAGACCTATTTTTGCACAGAATTCATAGCATGAACTCAAAATCGCCAAAATTACCACTCGTCCGTGAACAGTATTCGCATATTTTTAGTTTGGATTCTCGTCGATAGAAATTTTGTGACAGAGTGTTTGCTGAAAGTATGGATCTTTGCGATAATATCTTGGTACCATTAGGTCAGAAATTTTGTGGGCCAGGACATGGGGTATAACTTTCTGGATGACATTGCCTACAGATCAAGAAATATCAGCTTACCTTCAGAATTACTGCCAAATTAACCCGATAGTCGCCATTTTTCCGTGTGATGAATCCAAAATCAAATCACGTGATTACCAACACTGAAAATATTTTTCGAATTTTGCAACGTTCCACACGCCATATTCTGTACTTGTTTTTTTTTTCTTTCCAAAGGCTTCCCTACTTAAATAACCAAACGCAATGTTGTTTTTCTACGGAATCCTGTTTCCGCCATCCACTTTTCTAAGAAAATTGAGTTTGTGAAAAGTCGAAAAGTCGAAATTAAGGCGACTAACTTCTACTTTTCTACCAAAATTTGACCTTGAAATGTAGAAAACTTGAAGTTTTGTCTGTGACAATTGTCAGAAGTTAGTGTGACTAACTTCAACTTTTCGACTTTTCACAAACTCAATTTTGGTAGAAAAGTGGAAGTTAGTGCGACTAACTTCCACTTTTCTACCAAAATTGAGTTTGTGAAAAGTCGAAAAGTTGACGTTTTGTTTGTGACAATTGTCAGAAGTTAGTGACAATTGTCAGAAATTAGTGTGACTAACTTCAACTTTTCGACTTTTCACAAACTCAATTTTGGTAGAAAAGTGGAAGTTAGTGCGACTAACTTCCACTTTTCTACCAAAAATGAGTTTGTGAAAAGTCGAAAAGTTGAAGTTTTGTTTGTGACAATAATTGTCAGAAGTTAGTGACAATTGTCAGAAATTAGTGTGACTAACTTCAACTTTTCGACTTTTCACAAACTCAATTTTGGTAGAAAAGTGGAAGTTAGTGCGACTAACTTCCACTTTTCGACTTTTCACAAACTCAATTTTGTGAAAAGTCGAAAAGTTGACAATTGTCACACTAATTTCGCAGTAGGATTTAATTGACGACCGTAGGACTAATTTTCCGCGGGAATATTAACCGCCTTTTTAATTCTCCAATGTGACGTCATTATCCGGGCACCTAATAGACGCCTTCATTTAGGAGAGTATTCAAATTACCTCCCTTGTGATGACGTCACTCATCAGAGGATGAACCGAAAGTAAGGAGTGACAGACAACAACGTTTTGAACAAAAGACAAAGGTATTTATAAAGAATTGTAAACGTGATCATCTTTATATATTTTAGTATTCGAATAGAGGTTGTTGCTATTTGTTCCGTGCTTCATATGTTTATTTTTTAAAACTTAACTTCGGTTTGTCATGTGTTTTCGCGATCTTTCTGCTTGCTGATTTTCTTGTATTTAACGCATAACCAGCCGTTTAAATTTTAAACTGGCCCAAATTCAAAGATGTTGCAGGCGACAATTTCAAGTTAATCAAATTTTACATTTCATGGTCTTTTGAGGTAGAAAACATTGTGGGAAATGAGAAAATTGCTTGTCACAAGCAAGTTCTTCATTTTCCACGATGTTTTCCAATCCAAAGCAATTATTTTGAAAGGAGTCAAAAAGAGTCACTGTGTGGTAATGGGTTAAGCCAAAATAAACGGATGGATCTATATTATTTTAATTATAGATTATACACTGTAAAGTTTTTTTTCTTGTAGAAATGGACGACATCACGGAAAGTCTTCTTGATCATGGATACAGCGTAATGCAGCAGATGAAGAACCATTTACAGCGACGCCGATTACAAGTACAAAACGAAAAGCAAAGGTTCATATATTGACACTATAATAACTCTCTAGAATGTACAATTATAATCCGAGTCTTCTCTGATGTAAATACGCTCTTTGATATTTTGATTTTTCGCTATTTACATCAGAGAGCGTTGCTCTTTGAAAACAGCGGAAACATCGGTAACATTACAAGTAACTTGAAGCTTTGTTTTTGTGTATCATATCAAATCACTCGGTAAAACACTGTAGGGTATCAGGGTTTTCCCTGAGCATGAGAATTTGGGGGTCATTGTGACCCCCTTGCCTTCAAAGTTACGGGTCATTTCTAATATTTTGTGGGTCAAATGCCCTAGGACTCAAGTATCATACAAAAATCTGGATTCTAAAACTTGCTCATTAATGACCCTCAGGTAAATTTCTAAGGGGTCATTTGTTTTGAAATTGCGACAATGACGCATGATTTGTGCGTCATGGAAAACCCTGGGGTATAGATCAATAAATCATTTTTTGTCATACCTGACCAAAAAATTCATTTCAAATCGGCCTGCTAGATGAGTATAACCTTTGGTTTTGAATGGAAGGTCAAGGTAAACAAAGGCTGCTCAGGTGAGGGTTGTTGCAAAACATTGCCTATTAACCTTTTAGAAATACTTTTTGGTCGTAATTTTTTCAGCAGCCATAACAATAAATGGTTCATTTATCGATATCATCAGGGGTTTTAACGATAGCGTTTAAGATCGGACGGTGAACGATGCGCAACAATTTGTTGCGAACTTCTTGATTTTTTCAAAGAGCAACGCTCTCTGATGTAAATAGCGAAAAATCAAAATATCAAAGAGCGTATTTACATCAGAGAAGACTCGGATTAGTACAATTATTGATCAATCAAGACAAAACTTTTGGGGACCTTAAGATCTCGGATACATTTGATTTCTTGAATTTGACAAAATTGCCGTTTTCGGCTGTTTTCACCTTGTTTACACTTTAGAATCTACAATTAGTTGATCAACCAAGACAAAACTTGGACACTATACTGCTGATTATAAGACCTTCAGCTTGCATGGGTTTGAATTTAGCTCCAATCAATTGAGAAAGTTGTCAGTCATGTGCGCTTGAATCTGACAAAATTGCTGTTTCGACTGTACCAACCACAAATAATGAACAATCAAGATAAAATTTGGATATGATGTTGATTACGATAAGATCTTGGATTAATTTGAATTTCAGAAAAATCGGAATAAAATTTGCTCAGTTGGCTGCCCTTCAAATTTCCACAGGCTACCCAAACAAGCAAATGCATGACTACTTTTACATCAATGATTTAACTGAGTCTCGATTTAAAGGGACCCATGCTAGAAAACTCGAACGAGAGTGAAAACAAAGACACAATTGGCAATTTTGTCAAATTAAAGTGCACACAACTCCTAATGTTACATTTCTATCAAGCTTAAAATGACACTAAAGCAAGATCTTAACTTCACCAACATTTTAATAAAGCTTCGACATGATTGATCATTATTTGTGGATGTAAAGAGGGTGAAAACAAAGTGGAAAACAGCTCTTTTGTAAATCTCAAGGGCAAATAACTCTGGATTTAATATTCTGATCAATCTCTATCTGACAATTGCAGGCATTTAAGATCTTATGGTCAGTAAGATTCTGTTGAAGTTCTGTATGGATTGGTTAAGTTAATACTTATGGTCGTAAGAGCGAAAAAAAATTTAAGCCGAAAATGTCAATTTTGCCAATTTTAAGGGCAAATAACTCACAATGTAAATTTCAGATCAAGCTAAAAATTAAATCCAAGCAAGATATTATGGTCACCAACATTCTGTCCTAGAGATGTCTTGATTGGTGTATATTTGTTGTTGCTAGAGTGAAAACAAAGTCAAAATAAAGCCGAAAATGGTCTCTAGATTGCATACAATTTTTATTGATATTTATATCTTATTTTTAAATTTCAGGTGACCCCTGTTGAATTTGTGCCCACTGTTGAGCCAGAGGACAATGGTCCTTTCTACGCGACACGGGTAGAATAATAATAGACTGCACTGAAATTTACACAGAGATACCCCAATCCTTGATAAATAAATCACTGATGTATTCCCAGTACAAGTCACACATGACCTACAAGGCATTGCTGGGAATAAGTCCTTCAGGAATAATCACATTTGCGTCAGATTTGTGGGCCGGTAGCATCAGTGATAAGCAAATTACAAAAAAATAGTGGTTTGCTCGATATGTGTGAAAAGGGTGATGCCATCATGGGTGATAAATGCTTTTTGATTGCGGACTTGACGACAGCAAAGGGTATACACCTTATCGTTCCTCCATTGAAGATGAAAAGGTTTACACAGCAACAAGTTGAGGAAACGCGCAGGATATCAAATCTCCGTATTGACGTAGAAAGAGCTGTGGAACGTGTTAAGAACTTCAGAATTCTTCAGGGTGTCATACCAATCTCATTAGCACCACAAGCAAATAAGTATTGGAAGATATATATTGCCCTTTCAAATTTGCATCCACCATTAGTCAATGATGACTGATAAAGTTTGACTGGTAAAAGGCTTGGGAAAACAGAAGCAAAAGGAGAATAATCAGCATTTTTCTCCTTCTGCCTCATTGTTTTCTGTGCTAAATTGTTCACAAATTTAATATTAACCCATGAATAGACGAGGGTGGTCCAAAATGAAGGATATCGCAAAGAACAATTCAAGAGTGTATGAAGATATATAATTTTTGGTCTTTTTACGTATAAAACATTGTGGGCAATGATGGAATTGCTTGTCACAAGCAATTTCTGCATTTTCTTCCATTGATTTTTCAATGTTTTCATCTTGTTGGGTGTCAAAAAGTGTCTTTTGAAATTGTTGTCTGCCCTATGCAGCGGCTTTCAAATTGGATCACTATAAAATTTTGCTGTTTGAGAAATGGTTAAGCCGCTGCCCATCTATGTTGTACTTTGGTAGAGTTAAATGTTTGAAAGTTTCCCAAACTTTTCAATAAATAAAAACTGATGCTGATACAGCAGTGCACAGAAAATATTAAGGCAAAAAGAACAAACATTGTTTATCAATTTTTCTTCCTTTTGCCATAATATTTTTTCAATCAGTAAGTTCCATTAGGGAGAAAAATTTAATGCTGATTATTAGCATTGTCCTCTTTTTGTCTCAATGTTTTCTCAAGTATTTTCAATAAGGGGCGCAAAACAAGGTCTTTCTTAGCCAAAGTTTAAGTTGATAAAGTCAGCCATGTATTATATCTTTCACAAATGGCTACAGTTCGGACTGTTCACAAGTGAAAGCTACTGCAGATGACAAGCTTGAAGGTCAATGTTGACAGACAGGAAAAGATTTTGTGAACAATGTAGATCTAGCAAAGTAAATATACCAAAAGGAGAAAATGCTGACTATTTGCATTTTCTCCTTTTGTCTTCATGTTTTCTATTCATTTTGTTTTGGAGACATCAAAAGCATGTCTTGTTTGGGAAAGACTTAACCCGTTACCCGTGGCAAAATTGTACATTTTCTCAATTCAATTGAGTTTAAGATAAAAATTTCAATAATTCTTTAGGTCTATTTTGTGTTGTGTAGAAAACATTATGGGAAATGAAGAAAGTGCTTTTCATACGCTATTTCTTTATTTTCCATTGTTTTTGAACGCCTTTATCACGGTGTGGTAATGGGTTAAAACTTTTAAGACCAAGGAAAGGAAAAAAACCAATATCATTTCAAATAATTTTATTTTTCATTCTATTGCATAATAAACTTGAAATAAAATAAAAGAAATTGCTAAATCATCATTGCTATCATTAGTTTTTATCCCTTGATGTGTGTTTCATCATGAAGTCTAAAATTTTGAAATAAGGCCAAAACACAGTCATCATGTTCTATGGTTACTCCACAGATACTCATATAAACTTCAGACAGCTATTGAAAACATTGTTAGAAAAAAAGAAATTGAAGAAACAAGCAATTTCTCATTTGCTAATGAATGTTTTCTATTCTACTGGACATTATTATCTGTTTTTGTCTCCATTTTCACATCAAATCTTTAACCCATTACCACACGGTGACGCCTTTTGACTCCCTCAAAAGAAAAGGCTTGTGAAAACGATGTGGAAAATTAAGAAATTGCTTGTGACAATCAATTTCTTCATTGCCCACAATGTTTTTTACACAAAATATGTAACATTTTATTCACTTAAAATTGTCGCCTGTGTAATCTTTTCAAGTTTAAACATCTCAAAATTGTGTCGTCTGGTAATGGATTAAAAGCCTTCCAATTAGATTAATAGTTTGTTGGTGTTTTCCACCTTTTTCGACTGCTATGATCATATTGTGGCAGCTGGAGCACCTAACCATGGATTCTGTTGTTTCTCAAACCAGTAATGCCAGAACATCCTTACTAGCCTCCAGCTGCTTGGCCACTAAGTTTACAATATTAAACCCATTCGTGGGAGACTATTTTGTCCAAAAGGATAATTGTCACCGAGGATTGAACCCGCGACATCTTAAGTAAGAGGCCACAGTGATACCAACTTCTCTATGGTCGCGCCTCTTTGAATAGGAAGTCAAAATTAAGTACATATGGAAGAAATTGTGACAAAAGAAAGAATTGTGTATTACAAACAATTTCTTCTTTTCTCTCAATATCTTCTACTGTTATTCAAATTGAGCAACTAGTGCATCAAAACGTGATACTACATGTTATTCAAAGCCACCATCTCGATGAAAACTGCTTTGATGTCATTCACAGAAAAGCCATGTAAAAGGTTGAGGCAAAAGAAGAAAATGCTGCTGGAAAGTCCGAAATCCACAATTTCAACGAAACCAATCAAATCTAGTTATATATGTGGCTTTGCGCTAAATGAGTTGTCACTATCACTGAAGCCTGTCGGACGTCACTGTCAAGGACAGAAAATAATGAAGAAAGGAAGAAATTTGCTGATGATCATAATCAGTATATTATTCTTTTCTCATTAAAAATTTTGTTTTCCTACACTTTATCCACTAAAATTGTCAAAACCAGAGGCGTGTTCAATAGAGAGATTTTTTAAGATTTCTTAAAGGGCGACGGTAACAGATGGTCTAATTGCAAAAAATGAAATTTTTTGAAAAAATATGCAAAACTTTTGTGTTGACCACCTCGGGATGGTTAATAATATGCGATTCAGACAGAGAATGAGCCGAAATTACAAGACAGATAGCTGAATCTAGGGAGAATCCAAGCCTAAATTCAACCCCATCACTGATGGGGTTAGAATTATTTTCAAATTGTTGCGCATGCGCATACAGCGCGGACCATGATTCAAACGAGATTCATACTTAAATTTCAATATGACGTCATCATGTATGTTGTGACGTCATTTAAGAAAGTCGCATGTCCTACTGTTTTGACCTACTTTCGACATCGCTTCATGAATTTGGTATCAAATTGCGAAACAAGAGGACCATGATGGTCCTATATCGCTCACCTGAACCAAAATGATATAATCAACACTTTTCTTTAATTCAAAAAATATTTATGACTTTAAGACTGAAAACGAACTTATGGTCAATAACATTGTGAAAATCGAACTCATCCAAGATTTCATCGTGCCCAACATTGTGTCCAAGATTTGTCTTGTTTGATAGATAATTGTAGATTCTGGAGTATAAACAAGGTCGAAAACACAGCAATTTTGTCATTCAAGGGCACTTAACTCTCGACCTTCTAGTCAGATCAGGCTGAAAATCAAACTCATCCGAGATCTTATGATATCCAACATTTTGTCCAAGATTTGTCTTGATTGGTCAATAATTGTAGATTCTAGAGTGTAAACAAGGTCTAAAGCAGCCGAAAATGGCAATTTGATCAAATTCAAGGGCACATAACTCTCCACTTTTTTATCAGATTGGACTGAAAATCAAACTTATCCAAGATCTCATGGTCTCAAACATTGTGTTCAAGTTTTGTCTTAATTGATAAATAATAGTAGATTATAGAGTGTAAACAATGTCAAAAACAGCCGAAAATCGGCAATTTTATCAAATTCAAGGGCACATAACTCTCATCTTTCTGGTCAGATCAGACTGAAAATCAAACTCATATGAGATCTTATGGTCTCCAACTTTGTGTCCAAAATTTGTCTTGATTGGTCAAAAATTGTAGATTCTAGAGTGTAAATAAGGTCGAAAACAGTCAAAAACGGCAATTTTGTCAAATTCAAGGGCTCATAACTCTTAACTTTCTGATCAGATATGACTGAAAATCAAACTCATCCCAGATCTTATGATCCCCAATATTGTGTCCAAGTTTTGGATTGATTGATCAATAAATGTAGATTCTAGAGTGTAAACATCGTCGAAAACAGCCAAAAATGACAATTTTGTCAAATTCAAGGGCAAGTAACTCTCGACTTTCTGATCAGATCAGACTGAAAATCATACTCATCCGAGATCTCATGGTCACAAACAATGTGTCAAAGGTTTGTCTTGATTGATGAATAATTGTAGATTCTAGAGTGTAAACAAGGTCAAAAACAGCCGAAAATGGCAATTTTGTCAAATTCAAGGGCACATAACTCTCGTCTTTCTGGTCAGATCAGACTGAAAATCGAACTCATCCGAGATCTTGTGGTCTGCAATGTTATGTCCAAGATTTGTCTTGATTGATCAATAATTGTAGATGTAGAGTGTAAACAATGTCAAAACTAAGTATTTTTCGCATTCAAGGGCAGATAACTCCTGTCTTTCTTGTTCGATCTGACCCATAATCGAACTCATCCGAGATCTTATGGCCATACATGTTTTGACCAAGTTTGGTCAAGATTGGCTTATATTTGTAGATGCTAGAGTGTAAACACGAAATTGTGAACGGACGGACAGACGGACAGACAGACGGACGACAGACAAAAAGTGACCACAATAGCTCACCTTGAGCACTTCGTGCTCAGGTGAGCTAAAAATGAGTCGTTGCTTCAATAGTTTCTCGTAATCATTTAATCAGGTCATATAAAGCTTAAAAAGTGTACATTTCGTTTGTATTTGACAATTTTTGGGTCCAAATCTGGGAAATAGTAGCTTTAAGATGTTTTTGATACAGCGTCTTTGAGACCGAGATTATAAGCAAGGTGTTCCGAATGTTCCATACTTCATACACATGACGTCATCATGGCGTCATTTGTATGGAGTATGGAGCATTCGGAACTCCACGGTTTATGGAGCATTCGGAACAACTCGGTCAATTCTCTCCCATATAGATTCTACAGAATTCACCGATGGGTTCCGAAAGAAGTATAGAGCAATGGCGGCTCGCAGTGATCATCTTCAAAATCTTGATCAAAAGAGCGCTTTATCCAAAAACATCTTAAGAAATCTCAAGATATCTCAAGAAATCTCGCTCTAAAGAACGCGGCTCAGGTCTTAACCCTTTCCCAAACAAGACCTGTTTTTGATGTCCCAATGAGAATTGGAAAACATCAAGACAAAAGAATAAAATGCTAATAATCAGCATTTTCTCCTTTGTCTCAATATTCTCTGTGCTATTATGTGCATGAAATTGAAATTTTACTTTAATTATCATAAACACTCATTTTGTCGTCTTTAGCAGCTTTCAAATTGGACAACCCTATAATTTTTTCATTTGGGAAAACCACCTATTCCCACACATAGACTCTTTTTTACTCCTCTTATGCTCAAAATAATGCTTTGGAAAACATTGTGGAAAATGACAATATTGCTTGTGACATTTTTGGAAAACATTGTGGAAGATGAAGAAATTCCTTGTAACAAGCAATTTCATCATTCCCCACCATGTTTTCTAGGCAACATAATTATGTGATATTCTATTCACTTGAAATTGTCTTCTGCATTTTTTTTTAATTCAGTCTAAAATTTGTAGTCTGTTATTGGGATAATATCAAATCAGAACATCACATAGGTTGGTCAAACAGCCACATACTGCTGAGATACAGATTAATATCTACATTGGAGCTATACCCCGTTCAATTCTACTTGTGAATAGTTCTGGAATCACGTGAGATAAATAGAAATTGTTGATTTTTTGGAGGGCCTTCTCCCAGAAATGTTCGTTGAAGAAAATCCTTTGTACCGATGAACCCTTCAGTGTCCAAATATACAAATCGCACCATGATTTTCCTGTAATTGCCATCTGTCCTTGAATTTGATAGTGATAAATATGGGTTTCTTTCAATGTCAAATTTCCATCTACTACATCACAACAAAAATCTGAATTCCTTGCAGCATCTACTGGTGTTTCATTTCTGTACTTATATGGGCACTTTATTTCTAATAACCCACCAGATACTGGACAATGGTCACACATGACAAAACCGTCAGGACTAGCACCTATATGAGGGTATTTCGGATTCACTGTCAAGCCACATTCTGTCACAGACAATTTGGGATGCATGTTTCTCATATACTTGATATAAAATCTTCTAGCAGCTGGCTCGTGTGTTCTTCCCCATTTAACAGACGGCACATCCAAACTACTAGGGTACAGAACTGACCTCACAATGTAGTCTGCCCTAGTATCTTCCCTTTTTTTTTACAAACTACTCCAAATGTTGAGGAACAGATCCTTCCATTTCTGGCCACTTCCCAATTTTTGTTTTATGTTGTCCTCTTGTCTTTAGTTCAATAAGGTCGCTCTGTTGCTGAGAACAAGACAGGCTGTTGAAATAGTTATTGAATTGTTCTTTACATTTTTCAGTATACACATCAACCCTATCATGGTACATGAACGGAACACTATGTAATGTCAATTTTTTTCACCTTTACTTAGAGAATTAATTTTCTCTGCAGCGGTATCTTGGAAGCCAAGCAGCAAAGCTGCATGTGGATCATTGTTTGAGTTTTTGCTTAAAGCATTCCATATCCAAGCGAGTCACAGGGGGGTCAGAGAGTAGTGAACGTTTTGATTTGGGTGGATCTTGCTCCTGACAGTCAAACTTTTGCTTTTTAAATACCAACTGGCTTGTCTTTTTAGGGCTTAATTTTCTGGCTCTGGGCTTATTCCATAGGCATTCTTTCGAGGTAACTGCATCAAGGCCTTCTTTCTTCTTCACCGTTACATCGACTAGGGCGTAAAATACAGCAGCAATGTGGTTACAGGACTCTCCTTCCCTGAAAAATAAAAAAATACATTTAACAAATTAACCTTTTACCAAAAATAATGATTTGGGCACTGATTGAAATTCTCTCTAGTCTGTCAAATGCTAGACAAGAGATGTTTGTAAAACATATATGCCCCCTCAAGGGCCTACATTTGATGTAGGTCAAAGTCCAAGGTCAAGTTAACAAAGTCCAAGGCCATGGTCAAATATGAAAGGTCTTTGTAGGAGGTGTCTATGTGTGAAATATCAAAGCTGTATATGTAAAAGTAAAATGAAACATAGGCCAGATTAAAGCTTTTAAAAGTAGGCCAAATGCCAAGGTCAAGGTCATGGTCAAATGTGAAAGGTCTTGGTTGGAGGTGTCCATCTGTGAAATATAATAATAATAATAATAAGTTTATTTTGGTAAAAGAGTACAAAACATGGTATGGTAAAAACACATTACCGCAATATCAAGGTTGTAGGTGTAAAAGGACATGATATACCGGTATATGCCTGGTTTCAGTCTTTTTAAAAGTAGGTCAAACTCCAAGGTCAAGGTTGCAATATTCAAGGTCATGGTCAAACGTGAAAGGTCTTGGTAGGAGGTGTCTATGTGTGAAATATCAAGGCTGTAGGTGTAATAGGACATAAGATAAAGGCTAGGTTAAAGATTTCTAAAAGTATGTAAAAATCAAAGGTCAAGGTCACACAGGCCAAGGTCATGGTCAAATGTGAAAGGTCTTGGTAGGAGGTGTCCATATGTAATATATTGAGACTGTATAGGTAACAGGACATGAGATATAGGCCTAGTTTAAATTTTTTAAAAGTAGGTCAAACTCCAAGGTCAAGGTCCAAGGTCATGGTCAAAAGTGAAATATCTTGGTTGAAAGTGACCATGTGTGAAATATCAAGGCTGTATATGTAAAATGACATGAAATATAGGCCAGGTTAATGTATTATTAAAGTAGGTCAAACACCAAGGTCAATGTCACAAGGTCCAAGGTCATGGTCAAATGTAAAAGGTCTTGGTCGTAGGTGTCCATGTGTCAAATATCAAGGCTGTATGTGTAAAAGGAATTGATATATCGGCTAGGTTATTTTTTTTTAAGTAGGTCAAAGGTCAAGGTCACAAGGTCCAAGGTCATGGTCAAATGTGAAAGGTCTTGGTAAGATGTGTCGATGTGTGAAATATCAAGGCTGTATGTGTAATAGCACATAAGATATAGGCCCAGTTTAATTTTTTTAAAAGTAGGTCAAACTCCAAGGTCAAGGCCACATGGTCCAAGGTCATAGTCGTATGTGATAGGTCTTGGTTGGAGGTTTCCATGTGTCAAATATCAAGGCTGTATGTGTAAAAGGACATGATATATCGGCCAGGTTAAAGTTTTTTAAAAATAGGTCAAACTCCAAGGTCAAGGTCACAAAGTCCAAGGTCATGGTCAATTGTGAAAGGTCTTGGTATGATATGTCCATGTGTGAAATCTCAAGGCTGTATTTGTAAAAGGTCATGAGATATATGCCAGGTTTAATTTTTTTTAAAGTAGGTCAAACTCCAAGGTCAAGGTCACAAGGTCCAAGGTCATGGTTAAATGTGAACGATGTTGATAGGAGGTATCTATGTGTGAGATATCAAGGCTGTATGTGTAAAAGGACATGAGATATAGGCAAGGTTAAGAAGTAAGAGTAAAAATCAACAAAGGGCAATAACTCCAAGAATTTGATTGGCAGAGTTACGGTTCTTGTGCACTGCACCTCTCCATGATGAAATCTATTCACCTGTAAAGTTTCATTATTCTACCTTACATACTTTTTGAGTTGTGCTCTGGACAAGAATCAAGTTATAAAATCAGCAAAGGGCAATAACTCAGAAAATTTGATCGGCAGAGTTATGGTTCTTGTGCACTGCACCTCTCCATAATGAGATCTATCCACCTGTAAACGTTTCATGATTCTACCTTACATACTTTTTGAGTTATGCTCCGGACAAGAATTAAGTTATAAAATCAACAAAGGGCAATAACTCAAAAAAATTGATCAGCAGAGTTACGGTTCTTGTGCACTGCACCTCTCCATAATGAGATCTATCTACCTATGAAGTTTCATGATTCTACCTTCAATACTTTTCGAGTTATGCTCCGGACAAGGTTTGGTCTACGGACAGACCGACCTTCCGACCGACCGACCTTCCGACCGACCGACCTTCCGACCAACCGACCGACACTTGCAAAACAATAAACCCCCATTTTCTTCGAAAGGGGGCATAAAAATACCTTGTTGTCATAAACAATATGAAGATTGAAGACACTGCTTGTGACAAGCAATTTCTTAATTTCTCACGACGTTTTCTGTCCAGAAAGATAGAATTGTACTCGTCTAAAATTTTGCCGTCTGGTAATGAGTTAAAACGTAAATAAATAGGCCTACAGTTGTCGCCACATCGTATGGCACGTGTTAAGTTTATGTTTTGTTTAACGTTCAATTATATTTGAATACAATATAAACATTGTGCCATAAGATGTGGCGCCAACTGTAGTTAGTATGCCCATGTATGTATTTCACAACAAAAACCACGAATAAAAAATATGTTACAATGCAAGATAATTAAGTTTTCTCCTATTTTCATTCAATAATATTCCTCATAAATGTGACCTCTCAAAAGTGTCCCCCTGTGGGTAACCCTTTTTCACCCATTTTATAAAAGGTGCGACTCGACGTTCCAGGAATAAACCAATGATATAAAACTTACAGGTTTCTATTTTAACCCTTTATCAAACAAGAAGAAACAATTTCAGCAATTTCTCCATTCCCTCGACATTTCCCCTGCAATATCGCCCGTATTGTCTAGTCAAGACATAAATAATACTTTATTTATCTCCTGGAACCTTTCAAAATGAACAGTCTGAATTTCGCTGTTTGGGAAAGGATCAATATCGATTTTCCATAAATGACACGATAGGTTATGTTAGACCGGAAGTTGTTTGACCCGTATCCCTAGCAAAAACCCCATGGTTTCGCTAGAGATACAGGCCCGTATCTCTAGCAAAAACAAGGGGGTTTTGCTAGGGATACCGGCCCGTATCTCCAGCCCCCATGGGCTAGAGATTCGGGCCCGTATCCCTAGCCACTTCCTTTGCTATCTATATGCTACTCGTCAACTGTGATCTCTTTCATCCATCAATGTTCTCTTTCTTACAATGTAACTCGATCACACATATAAATTTACAGTGACTTTCCCATTATATATAGTTTTACCAATTTTTTTTGCAGAGAGAAGAGAGGCAATGAGTTTTTAATTCACTGCTACCCATTTACAGCTAGGTAGACTGAGGCGTTGACAATTAAGTGTCTTGCCCAAGGACACACCTCCCGAGCGGGACTCGAACCTGGATCATCCAGGTTACAAGCGCAGTGCTCTCACCACTGCGCTATCGAGGCTATTGCAATTTTTGGGATAGGGACTCGCTCAACCGTGGGGAAAATCAAGCGTCTTGAAAACTTTCCTAGGACTGAAAAAGGCTTGGATAAGGTTGAATGATTTTTACCCTGACCTTGATATTCCAGAGTCTAGTTTCTGTTTTGTTTTGCAAAAAAGATTTTTCAGTGTAAAAATCAGTTGTCTCAAAATTTCTTTGACCAAAGAGTTTGTTTGTAGCAAGAGTATTTAGATGCACAGGGAATGGTACTAAGATTGTAATCACTTGACTTATAAAAAATCATAAGGCTATCGAAACCATGGAACCTATCGAAAGCATGAGAGGAAAGGCTAATCCCGAATTGGGAACAAAAAATAAACAAAGATGGTGGACATGAAAATGTCAAACCTGATTGTAACATTCTTCTCCAATTTCAGAAGTGTTTGTATTTCTCTGTATGTATAGCCCTGCATGAAATACCCGCGTATGTCGTCTTCCAAAGCCATTGTCTGGGGCGAAACTTTAGAGGGTCGTGATCGACCGGTGATACAGTAATTTTTATAGGGTCCATTTTTATACCATACACCGGTTCACGCGGCAGAAGAAAGATTCTTTCCGGATTTTTTTCCTACCCCGAAATTAGTCTCAATAGTTTCAACTTTTCGACTTTTCACAAGAATGTTACCTAGGAAAGAAAAAAAGTTGAAGTTAGTCACACTGATTTCGACTTTTCGAGGAAAATTGAGTTTGTGAAATGTAGAAATGTTGAAGTTTTGTTTGTGACAATAGTCAGAAGTTAGTGACAATTGTCAGAAGTTAGTGTGACTAACTTCAACATTTCTACATTTCACAAACTCAATTTTGGTAGAAAAGTGGAAGTTAGTGCGACTAACTTCCACTTTTCTACCAACATTGAGTTTGTGAAATGTAGAAATGTTGAAGTTTTGTTTGTGACAATAGTCAGAAGTTAGTGACAATTGTCAGAAGTTAGTGTGACTAACTTCAACTTTTCGACTTTTCACAAACTCAATTTTGGTAGAAAAGTGGAAGTTAGTCGCACTAATTTCAACTTTTTTTATCAAAATTGAGTTTGTGAAAAGTCGAAAAGTTGAAGTTAGTCACACTAACTTCTGACAATTGTCACAAACTTCTGACAATTGTCACAAACAAAACTTCAACATTTCTACATTTCACAAACTCAATTTTCTTAGAAAAGTGGATGGCGGAAACAGGATTCCGTATTTTTCTGTTTTCAAAAAGTGAAGAAACAATTCCGTCGCTCAAATCTAAGTCATCGTCACATATTTACTGCTTGTTTCTAGCATTCCAAATGCCATGGGTGGTAGCCTTCTACCGAGTTCTATAAACTGTGTACTTTAGTAATTTTCTTCCTTTTTCCAGCTGTACATGTTTATATGTTTTGTTCATATGTGTTGTTGTTGTTGTTGTTGTTTTTTTGTTGCAAATAGACTTGCAGTAATAACTCATGCGCGGATCCAGAGGGACGGTCAGGGGGTCATGACCCCCCCCCCCCTGGAATTTGGCGAAAAAAAGGGTTATCAAAAAGATTACTGGTTATGTCACCAAAATAGCTGCGTCATTCGTCCCTGTGTGCTACGACAAACCGTTGTAATATTAAGTTCTTCATGGTATGACATGTATCTGCATACATGGATCCAGAGGGACCCCCTGATTTTTCAACGCAAACCACAAACTTGAAGCTTGTTTGAAACTGCAGTTACGAGGTTTCTGTTGAAAAGCATCAATATGATGGTGTTCTTGCAAAACATCGAACTCTAGCTTTAATCAAGCTATGAGGTTTTGCAATAACACCCAAGATATGACGGGTCATATTTATAGCATGGTTTACGAGCTACCCACGATGCAGTGACGGTAATAATGTCTTTCTAAAGAATAAGGCTGAAGCCGAGATCGAAAATATAAATCGTGTAAGTATGAGGTTTATTGTCATTTTTGCGGCCAATAATTGTACATTCCATACCAACAGTAGATTGTTTGCCGCAGCCAATGTCAGGACTTCTGTGCAAGAAGAGTCATAATTATAACTTGATGTACCAGAAATCCACGATGCAGTGGCAATAATTATGTCTATAGAATTGGCAGAAACCGATATATCGACAATATAAATCTAATATGCTTGAAGTTTATTGTCATTTTGGTGGCCATAAATTGTACATTCCACACCAATAACTGGCATTTCTATGGAATATACAAGAGAACACCATTGCTAACGGTAGAATGTAAAATGCAGGCAATGACAGTTCTTCCGTGCAAGGCTATATAAATTGACCTACCACTTATCAACCCAGCAGTGACGAAATGTTTAAAGAATAGAAAGAATGGACTGAAGCCGAAATCGAAAATATAAATCTAGTATGCTTGTCATTTTGGTGGCCGTAAATTGTACATTCCACACCAACAATCGGTGTTGCTATGGTTTATTGTCCCTAATGTACAATGGAACATCATTGCCAACAGTAGAATATGAGGTGTATAGCCAATGCCAGCGGTTTTATTATCAAGAATCGGTTTAGTCAAAATCCATTCAAGACATATAATTCCAAGCAGCACTTTCAGATAATTTTTTCCTCTAAATTTCTCAATTTAGCGACTCCTTTTGTTTTCTGACAACCCATAGTGATAGCACCCATATCTTTATATCAGGACTCTGTAAAACAATCTCAGAGAACATGCCCCGCTGACCATTCATTAAAATTATTCCTAAAATTACAATAAACAATGAATGAATGGACAGATACTTGACAATGGCCATTTAGCTCCGTGGGCTAGAATTAAATGAATAATACCAATAATATCAATTGCAATGAACTTCATACATGAAGACACAGGTTACGGTCTCTAATGATACTAAATGATTTAAAGATTAGCTTCTTTACGCTAATATTGAATTAGTCTTTTATCATGTAGAGACCGCAACCTGTGCATAAAAGTAGGAGTGTATGAAACTCTGTCTACATGAAATACAGTCGACACTCGTTGTGTCGAAGTCAGAGGGGCAGTCAAAATACCTCGACATATCCGGATTTCGACTCATCCGATTTTGATTATTTTCGATTAAAACGGTTTTTTACTATTTTTGATGGGCATAATATGTGTCCATGATTGAAATATAGTAGGAAAAGGAACGAAATTGCTCGAAACGAGCAATTTCTATCCTTTTCCTACTAAATTTCAATGGCTGTATTTGTTTCGGAATTATTTTGATTAAACATTTTGAAATTCATTATGTCGAGGATGGGACATGACTTTCACATCGACTTAAGCGGAATTTCGACTTAACCGATGTCGAGATAACGAGTATCGACTGTATGTTAGTCTGGTTCCAGGCTCTGTATATATTTATGTTATTCCTCTAAAAATTAAGTCATGCAACTATGACAAACCTTCAGAATTAAGTAAATAATCTTTCCTTGGTCTGATATGAGAGTCAGAGACTAGTCATTTCATTTAATGTCATTGTTTAATTTTAAATCTCTATTTATCAGACTCTCACAAGTCTAGAAAGCTGTCTCTCGGTGATGAATTTGAACAGATTAGTGCACAAATATATAATAGCTTGAAAAATTATGGAGGAGGGCTTAGCCCCTAAGACCACCACCACCCTTGTTCCTACGGGCCTGTTTCTGTGTTTAAGATTATAATTATAACGATTTTTTCTGAATGTAAAAAGACACCTTTAAAGGCAAAATATGCCTTCTATACAATTACAATTCGTTGGTTTTTAGCCATTAGCCTAAATATCTTTCTTATTTTGCACGTCAAAACCGGGATTCGCTTTGGAAATGGTTTAGTTGTCATTGTATCATTATCACAGTAAATAGTGGTGTTGTTAAATCCGACAGTAATCGTCATGCTGTCAATTAAACCTAATTGACAGTGATCGTATTATACTGTGTATTAATACAGCTGCGCGTTATTCATCAATATGGATAGGTTTCGTGTACATTATAGCGCAGAAAATATCGAGACAAAAGAAGAAAATGCTGGTTATCAGCATTTCCTCCTTTTGCCTTAATGTTTTGACAGATCGACTCTATCAAATACCACAAAACCAAGTCTTGTTTGGGAAAGAGTTAATAGTGATGTTGTTAAATCCGACAGTCATCGTGATGCTGTCAGTCAGGCTTAATTGTCGTAATTGACAATGATCGTTATACTGCATAATATAAGTACTTGTTATCCAATTACGGACCTCAGTCTAACTTGATAATTGATAACAGTTGAGCTAGCCAGAATCACGGTGGAGATTGTGCATCATGGGATGGATAACGAGTATGGACAAAAATAATCTCGATTCTGGTCAAATATTTTGCAATAATTCCTCCATCTCTGCGTCGATTTTCAAAAGTTTTGTTGCATGTAAGCCGCCTTACTGAGCCCTTTCCTAAGATATATATGGATTATTTGTGGTATACTTTTCGTTTTTCCAAAAATAGATCCCAACCGACCAGAAATGGAAATGATTTTAACGACTACGGCCAAATTAGCCACGCTTCAGGTAGGAAACTGTGCAATAACTTAGAACTCCTCATAACTTGAAAAACTCCTCATACTTTTCTCCCCAAAAAATGATCCCAACCGACCAGAAAAACGATCAAAATATTTTGGTCGATTGGGATCAATTTTGCAAAAAGCACAAGAAGGTTGCATGTAAGTCATACACCAGAGGAAAGAGCTTAGTAAGGCGGGGTACACGCAACAAACCAATTGAAAATTGACGCAGGAATAAGAAAGTTAATGCAAAATGTCCTACCAGAAGCGAGACAAATATGGTCGTAGACTTACTCAACCAATCAAGCACAATCTCCATTGTGAGAATACAAAATGGTGATCGCTGCTTTTTTGTTTCGAAGTGAATAATTAGATAGCTAGACTGTTTTCTGAGATTTTTTAAACATTATCTATTTCAAGTTATTAATATAAATATGTGAGCAGGGATCTGGAAAAATGGCCCGTGTGGAATTTGAGAACAGACATGGATCCTGATCAGCCTGTGCACATGCACATTTTTGTACATGTTTTCATTTACATACTTTATACAAGGTACACGTATTAATCCTCTCCAAAAATTAAGATTGGATCAGTGGAACAAATTCAGCACTCGTATTTTGAGTGGAAGAAAATAAGTGTTATATAGAAGAAACAATGAGAGCTACAAAGAGCACGAGAATAATTGCTATTGAAAAAGAAAAGGTTAAGGAAAAGGAAAATGCTCTCTTTGAGGGACGTACAGAATATGGGATTGTTTGTGAAAGTCAGAAATAGTAAAGATGCTACATGCCGAACGTTCTAGTATATAGAATTCAAGGCATTCGTTGATTGGTTCATGAAGGCTACAACCGATTTAAGATGCTACATGCCGAACTTTCTAGTAAAGCCATTTATTTGTTGGTTAGGTTCGTAAAGGCAGCAGCCAATTCCACCAATTTTCCGATAGATTTATCAGTACATAATTATCTAGATGGATTAGGTACTATATTTGGTAAAACTAGTACTAAGCTTGATCTAGGATTTGTTACGGAAATATTGATTGTACTACTGTAACTATGTTTGGCCTGTCACGTTAACCCATTCCCTCACAGTGACGCCTTTTGACACCCCACAAGATAAATGCTTGGGAAAACACTGTGGAAAATGAAGAAATTGCTTGTGACAAGCAATTTCTTCATTTCCCACAATGTTTCCTAATCCTAAATGCAAAAATTATTCTTAATTTTATCAAACTGGAACACTCCAAAAATTGCCATTGGTAATGTATTAAAAGCATTTTTTGACAGAAGCTAGTAGAATGCTTGATCAAAGTGTTAAACACTAGACAGTGTAACAGAAATAGACATAATGACCATGAAAATATTCAACACAATACTTATCAATAATACTTCATCTTGAAACATTGACATTTATATGTATTGAAGGGTAAATTCTTAAAGAGACATCCAATTTCCATTTCATTTTTAAGTCATGGTTTAATGCTAAGATCGATTGGATATTCTAATGCGTTTTATAAATTTGAAATTGTTGCTGATCAGTCAATTCTTAACAGGTCCACATGAAGCAATTTCATATTGCGACTGTCTAGATATTGGAGTGAATGAATTATATTTCCTCCAAAATTTCAGTGTGAAATAAGGAAAATGTGGCATTTTGGCAAACCTAGCCCTTTCCTGTTACTACGGGCCTGCTTGGTCTATTTGGAAAGATGGCTCAAACTTTAAGGTAAAAAGAGCCTAATTAGCACCAAAGAGTCAGCGGCGAAATTTGAAAAGTGCTAGTAATTCCTAAACTGTGTTACATTTCTATTCCAAATATAAACATAAGCATTTTGTACGGTTTAGAATTTTGAATTAATGCATATTTATGTAAATATTAGACAAAAATGTTCCAAATTACCTCCCTTGCATATGAATATAGAGTAAAATAATATATATATGTAAATTACTTTCTTCTCGAAGCATTATCTTGAAATCTGGCACGGTGAATCAACTTATGTGAAGTATTTACAAGTGTGTGTAATTTGATGCATTTCGTATGGCTAGAACGTGGTGTTTTTAATTAGGCCCTTCTTACCTTAAACCGTCTAAAAAGGTTTTTTTCACCATAATCTGTCAAAAAGCAGAGTTTTCATTTTTTATTCTTCTAGTACTCAGTGCACTGACAGTAGGGCTATACATAGTGTTCTTGTTGAACCGTTCTAAAACGAGACGTCCATTATACAGAACGAGATTTGGAAAACATTTACAACCAAAAGAAGAAAATTCTGATTGTCAACATTTTCTCATTTTGCCTCAATATTTCCTTTGTTACATTTTACACAATTGAATTACATCTTTGTCAACGTCCATTTTCTCGTGAAATGTGCAGTTTTAAACCAGGACCAACCCAAATTTGTGTCGTTTGGAAAGGGTTAAACTGCATTGATGAGTATTGAGACAGCTCTTTCGTGAGTTACGTGACACAAACATTGTAGAAAAAGAGTCAGATGACCTTGGCGATATCATTTGGCCATGACCTCTTATGTGTTGGTTAATGTAATCTTTGCAACCCAACTATGCAATCTATCATTTAGATAACATAGGCAAACATTTGAGGACAAATCCCTACTCGAACTTAAAATCAGGACAATTTACCCTTTCTAAAACGGCTAATACTGATAATTACTTGCAAACGACCAAATTTGTGTTACGTTATACATGAAATTACACTTCTAGCTAATTCTAGAATTATAAGAAATACAAATATGTTACAGAAAATGGTGATGCTGGGTTGAAGAATTTCTTCTCTAGCAGTTTTTTATGTTTTCATAAAACAGTTTGATCACAGATGCAAAAAGCATGAGTAGCTGTAGGAAAAGGTATAAGGCAAGTACAGACATAATAAAATAGCCGTGATCTGGACAAGAGATCCTAATGGCTTTTGATAAGCACAGGCTGGTCGAGATCCAAGTTGTTTCCTAATATCTTCTTCGTGATCTGTAGCATATGTAATCTTGAGACCCTGATTGGTCCAAATAAAAAGTGATTTTTTCTTGAGTCGATTTTTGGGTTTATATCACGTATCATGAACGATTGGAACAGCTAGTGTATTGAACCATTTCGAAAAGGACGATTTTCTTTATTTTTTTCTAATGGAAATAAAGAACTTGATATATAACCTGACATAGGATCTCTAGCTAATAGCTAGAGATGCTCTGCCAGGTCATTTATCAGGACCAATATCAACTATAAGAGTCGTATTTGTTTGAGAAAAAGATTAAGTCTATAATATGCTCATGGGAACTATCTGTTATATCTTAGCTATAAAACTGAAGGTTCTCTTTTATACATTGGTATTGATTTTTTGTTACCAAAAACGAATCTTGTCCTTGTCAGTATTGATACTGTCAAACATGTCAAACACTTGGTAATCACCATGTCTATCCGGGACTTAGACTAGGAGAAGTTTTCTGTACGAGGCATAAAAATAGTTCCAGAGAGGACAACTTGTTACAAGCAAGAGACAATGCTTAAACGATGTAGCAATGTCCCCTTAATCACTTAAGCCCTGTCTCTCTGTCCGCATCAATGGTGAAGTAGGTCTAAGTGGGTCAAAGGTCAACTAGGTGCAAAAAATAAATGGTATATGGGGTATAGTTAAACAATCCGCTATTACTCATTTAGTTTTGGGTTTAGGATAACATATTTGGTGTCAAAATGAAGCTTAGACATCGATCTTCATTTTAAAGTATAAATAAGCAAATTAGCTGATTCGCATATGCATGATTCTGAAGATTTAATTGGAAATTTTAATCATTTTTTGGTCATTTTTTCAGAGTGTAGTTCGAACGAAAGCTATAGCCCGCTAAGTTGGTGGTGTATTTTCACAAATTTGGTACCAAAGTAAAGCCTAGACATCTATCCTCAAGTTAAGTTATGCAAAAAAGCTTAATTGCATATGTACAATTTTTTATAATTTTTAATTAATTGATGAAAATATCACCAATTAGTGAAAATTTGATACATACAGAGCTTTGCAGCTTCCTGGAAGGATATAATCACATTACATATGTAAAACGTCCTGTCCAAAACAGAAGTTAGAAGTTTTAGGTCTTTTTTACAGAATCAGATTGGATTACAATATAGTAGAGTGTTTGGTTTCCATGGAAACATATATTGTAAAAGTAATTTTGGGTAAAACGGGAGAAACAGCTATCAGTCACTAAGTCCTTGGTGTACACAAACAATCAATGTTTTTAATTGAAGACAAGACATCCATTTTTATTTTTCCGAATAAGTATGCAAGTAAGCCTGTGGAGGCTTATTTGCATATTCATAACTTTGAAGAATTTTTTTGAACAATTGATGGACTTATAGTCAATTTTTGCGAGTACACCAGAAAAAAAACAGACATATCTCGAATAGTTCTTGGTATAAATTAACAATTTTAGCATCAAATTGAAGCTTTTAAGCATTCGTCTTTATTTTTGGACAGTTATGCAAATGAAATAATTTGCATATGCATACTTTTGTAGATTTAATTGGAAATTTTGGTGAAATTTTCAGTTTTTGTTAAGAATTTTACAGGAAAAGGGATATTCCTTAATTAGTTGATGGCGTTCTCTTACTATTTTGGTGTTAATATAAAACCTAGGACTCCTTTCTTAATTTCAGTTTTGCAAAATAGCTTATTTACATTCCAACATTTTTTTATTCTATTTTAAATCATGGTGAAAATATCACAAATTTGTGAATATTTGGTACTTGCTTTTTAACATACATAGAATAAACTAAAACATATTGTATAATTATAGACTACTGTACGTCCCAAACAGAATTAAGCATTTTGACGTCTTTTTACGAAGGAAAATTGAAATACAGTATGCTAGAGGGTGTTGTTTCTAGAGAAACATATCTTTTTAAACGTGGTTGAGGCTTTATAGGAACAGCTATAACTCACAGTTAACAAAGATCACTGACTAACAATTACTGTATCAAAATGAAGCAAAGACTCATGTCTTAATTTTTTGGGAATATGTTTTTTTCAAATGATCCTATAAATCATTTTACTAGAAAACTGGGCCTCTTCCCCCGGAGATTTTTTCCCGTGCAGTTGTTTTCCCTTAAAAATCATTTTCCCCAAATTAAACAATGTTACGGTCCTTGTAAAACAATTAAACAATGTTACGGTCCTTGTCTTAATTTTGCTTGAAGTTTGTATTCTTACCATTAAAGATTATTTTCAGATCTGTATACGTTTATGAATCCCTATATCGATGTTTAGAAACTTTTTATCAAAATATCCAATCATAAATTTCCCATAGAGCTGTATTTTCCCAAATCAAGGGTCCCAGGCCCTTTCTCCTTACATGAGACATAAGACCTGCAAATTGCATTAGCTAACCTGTATTTTGGAAAGAATAATTAACATATATTTTTGCAATGAAAAATCTTGACGAAATGGTCATTGTTGTGAACCAGGGTGTAATACGATTTCTAGTCTAATTCTGCTTAATAGGTTGAAGAGCAATTGCATGCAGTATATGGGTGTCCTCTCCTTCTTACCAAATTTTGGATGAAGGAATTCCAAGATTGCAGATAGGGTTAAGAAGACGAAAGAGGTTAAAAGCACGCTATTGCGGAGAGCTGGTTAGGGTTACCAAGGCGTTGACTTCTATTGATCGGGTATCAATAATTGGCAAACTAGATGGAAATGTAACATTGTGGAGTTGGAAGAACTAAACAAACAGTGATTGCGTAATCTACTGATTTCCACACAAGAATAAACAGGAAATCATAGCGATCATAATTATGATTGTTAAGTTATTGTGACGAGATGATTTGCACAAGCAAATAACATGTTTTTATAAGTTTAGATTTTGTTTATAAACATCAGTTTATCTTGCGACCATTGTACATTTAACTGAGAACTTGTGCAATTCATAGTATTCATGAAACAAAATTGGTTTGCTGGTAGCAGAATAAAAAGATCTGCAAATCTATTTCAAACAATATGGTCATATCATATTAACCCCCCCCCCACACACACACACACACACACACAAACACCTACTACCATTTGCAATACACAAAATATATTTGGGTCGATATATTTTGACCTTATACTTTTCCTACATACTCCTTATATTCATGGTTTGGATATCTCACAGCTAGCCCCCTATTGAAACCTATAAATCCTTGGAAAAACTTCAATTTCAGAGCAAAACTTTAAAACCTTTACTTTTTTGCCAGAAAACCTTTTCAATCGCAAAATAGCCTGTAATTTTCACTCAAAACCTGTATATTTGCTCTGGCTGGTTGTCTGGCAAGCTTAAAGCAAGCGATGGCTTTCGTTCTGCATTATCCCTCTTTATGCGTAGTTTAACAATGAAAATATCACCAGATGCAGCTAAATCTTACCCAATTTTTTTAAAATTTTGTCGGTAAGATCCTGTATACCTCCTTACGAAACAAGTGCGTAAAATGACTTTGTATATTTTCTACGAAAATGGCCATTATTAACTCTCCTGTTTTTCATTTTTTACACTAAAAGGTCTTTATTTCCATAAATCTGAGCCTTTATGAAAACCTTTATTTCTATTTTGGTAAGCTAGGAGGCCTGCTACAGACTATTAGTTAAAGTCCCAATGGAACAGACCAAAACACCAAGAATCTATTTTATTTCTATTTTCTTAATATCTTTTTTGCTATATTTCAATATAGGTACATAAAAGTGACAAATACAGGATTGATTAGAACGATAATTATTACTAAATACATGTATATATTCTAACATAGTAATAAGTTAAATATTGTCCATAGATTTGTCAGGTTTATTGTTATTGGGTAAGCTAAAACAATCACAGGTCCAAAGATTTCCGCTATTTATATATGTTCTGCGCAAAGTAAGAATTAGTACAATTCCGGAATTGTCCTGCGCAAAGTAGGAATTCTTATTTTGTCGGGCGAAGTAAGAATTCCTAAATTGCGCGGACAATTCCAGAATTGGCCGTGCGCAAAGTAAGAATCGGGACAAAGTAAGAATCGATTATCGATTTTTACTGCCTGCGCAATGTACGAATGGTAGGTACAAAGTAAGAATATTTCATCTCTTGCAATAAATATTTGCGTATTTGTAATTGGAAAATATTTGCGTATTTGTAATTGGAAAATATTTGAATGCATATTATTAAATAGTTATTAGCGATTAAATGCATGTAATGAATGACGATTGTACATGTATGTTGAGGAGACAATTCCGTATTATAGTCATAGATCTATCTGATGTAAATCATAAAGGCTGTGGTAAACTACTCGTATAAAGATTGAGAAGTTTGCGATAACATTGTTACACAATTTAATCCGAAGATTGTTATTAGAATTTTTAAGCCCTTACCCCAAAAATCCAAGTTTGATGTCCCTTAAATAAAGAACCTGAAAGAACTTTGAGGCAAAAGACAAAAATGCCAGTATTTTCTTCTTATCTTCACTTTATTGTACATTATCAATATTTGATTTTTTGACGGAAGAAAAAATAGGTGTAGCAATAACCAAAACACTGCAAAAGACAAAGACCAAGGAAAGGGAAAAAATGTACGTCATAAATACGATTGATTTATTTTATTTTAAAACTATTGTGTTCACTAAAATGCACCCGATTCAATATTCTTACTTTGTCCAAAAATTCTTACTTTGCGCACAGGACAAAGTAGGAATGCAAATATGCGATTTTCGAGCCCTGCGCAATTCTAGAATTCTCCGATACAATTCCGGAATCGGCGGACAAAATAAGAATTCTTACTTTGCGCTGGACAATTCTAGAATTGTACTAATTCCTACTTTGCGCAGAACATATACATGTACCAACAATTTATCTGCGTCTACTCCAAAACATATCAGCTGTGTATCAACGTGGTAATTTTAGACTTAGTAGTTGAAAAAGACTAATTGATTGAACACATTAAATTTTATTGAATAATCATGGTGGGATTGTGAAGAAGGCCATAGGAACAGGGGGGGGGCTATGCATGGCTAAGCCTCCTCCCCCAAGTTGTCCAAAAATGCCTTCAGCTACCCCAATATAAAATTGCTTCCTACTGGCCTGTGAAGGATGGATAAAACGCACATAATGTCACATGTACTGAGTGATTTCCATAATAAGAGATACACGCAGAACCAAAGAGTTCGATTTCTTTGACAGGTGTAATTATCAGAATTGCAATGATGGCAGTTAATCTTCTGTTTACAGAAATATATTACATGTATGCCATTAATGTACGAAACGTATTGAAACATGAATACATCTTTAAAGGCACGCATGCAGGGTTGTCAGACGTACAAACATGTAAATACGTATATTAAAGAAATATCGTATGGAATGATAAACCTAGATGCACATGTAGCTAGATCATTTCTGTTCAATGAAATTTTAAATGAAGTTCGTTTAGTCCTTCTAAATCATGTCTGTATATAATTAATTTACCCGCTCCTTATATTTATTGTAACATTTATGTGAATCTGAACCTTGATAGATATTTAAAAACTTGGTTCTAGTACTAAATTCCCTTCCTTTTGGATCTAGATAATACAATGCAACACACAGAAATGCAAACTGCCATTCCCCATTTTAATCTGATTCCCGAAAAGTCTAGCATGCACCCCGTTAATGTCTTATAATAAGATAATAAGATATTGAGAGGAGTATTATCAACTGTCTTTTATGCCATTTTGTTTTATTTTGAGTTTTGCTTTATCAAATTGCACTTTTATGTATACTAGATAAATATTTGTTTAAAGAGTCGTGGTTTTGACATTGTGATGTTGATATTTGAGCGGTATCAGGCTCACCTGCTGTTTTATTTAATTGTCTTTTTCGCTCATAAAATCTGATTAATTTTCAGGAATATGTACTACAAATCAATGCAAATATGATTTCAAAACAATAATTTCCTATAAAATATCTTTAAATTTATCATAGAATAACATTTATGTGTAAGACGTATTGTTACATCAAAGTTTGCACTTTTTTGTATTTTTTTGAAAAATTTACCCCACCCTTTTTTAGCTATAGCTACAGACGTAAGCTAAAGACTAATTCTGTGAACAAATATCTATAAGTCAAGAACAGGTTTCTAGGCAATTTTTAAGCATAATTTCACAAACACAAACATACATTTGGTATTTTCTAATTTTTTTTTTCATTTTTAGACAAAACTTATTTTTGTGATTTTTGGCCATTTTCCGCTATATTTATGTATATTAATAAAAATACACTGTAAAAACGTATATAAAAACGTGCATATTATTGTTGTAAGTGAAAGTGCAAATCATCAGCTTCATTTTGATACCAAAATAATTCTTCTAGCTTTATAAATGAGTAAGTTATGGTGCATTTTAGGAGGCATGTGTGACAAATGCACCAAATGACCTTTGACCTGAATAAAATCCCTTTGCGCCATTGATTCGGACAAAGAGACAGGGCTAGAATTGACCGTGATATATAATTGAATCATTCTATATATGTCTCCTGCTTGTAACAAATTGTCCTCCCTGATTTGATTTTTCAGATTTTCACTACCAGTCTAACTAGGGTCTTTCTTGCAAAACGCCTTGCAGTATAAACAATGACGGACACTTCAAACCGGTGTTACCAGTACAAGCCCGAGCAAAAGATAAGGTTGATTTGTTGTTGTTGTTGTTGTTGTTGTTGTTGTTGTTGTTGTTGTTGTTGTTGTTTTCAAATACAAAGCCTGTCTACTATGTTGCGAAGACTCATTGAAGTAGTCTTGATGAGACGATTCACATAAGTATTGCAAATTTAAATGCCATAACTCCATCTTATCACTAGCTTTGAAAACATTTGTGACCCGTCACGCTAAAAGGGACCTTATCCGAACTCAAAAAATCAAAATTTTGAAAAACTTATCAGAATCGGCACAGGTCAACCAGATCCTGTATGAGAAAAATAAACATATATAGTGAGATAGGAAAAACATTCTGGATTTAGAAAATTACATAAAAGTGAAAAGTGTCGGCCCTAGTCTGGTTGCGCGGACTGCGCAGACAGACTAGGGTCGATATTTTTCACACTTCCTATAAGGTCCCTTTTAGCCATCTTCGCTAGCCAAGGTTGAACCCACCTACGTTTGTATTCACCCTTGGCGGATTTAGTCCGATTTTTTTGAAATCGCGAAGCGCCGCCTGGCGGTTGTTCTGTTGGTTGTTTACGTCCATTATTGATGACGTCATTAACGCGCGTTGTCTTTCGCGTCAAACGTCATGCGGATTATGTAAAAGTTAGCTGCTTTTTTGGTCGAATTGTCGAAAGTATAATAATTCGTCGATTAAAGTTAGGGAATTCCTGTCTATTGCAGTGAAATTCTAAGGAAAAATCGCCTATCTTCTCGTTTTTGAGTTGCAAATGCAATGCTTTTTCCCGCCCGTTGTCATGATTTGGTTACTCATAACAAATGTGTCAGTCGACAATCTGATTGGTTCCAGCGAGACCTCGCTGGAACCAATGAAAACGCTTTCCAGGAGACCAAGAAAATCGGACTAAATCCGCCAAGGGTGAATACAGAAACGACGTTACGTCGTAGATGTCACCCTTGGCTTGCGAAGATGCTTTTAGCGCGACGGGTCACATTTATGATTGAAACAGTCAACATAGTCAACATCAATATTGTTGTTGAACAATTTCCATGGCAACCAGCTTTTACATGATACTGTGTTTATTATTATTATTCTTCAGAATCATACAGCAAATTATCTGTCACTGAGAAGTTAAGTTGTCAATAAAAGAGAGATTCCCTAAATTAGAGAAGACAATAAACGTTTCCATGGTTACAAGCTCATATTGCCTTTTTAATGATGAGAAAATAGCGGGGTTTCTTTCAATTTAAGGAAAAAAACTTTCATAGAACATTCTCTTTAGCAAGACCTGAAAACTTAAAAAGATTGTTATGTAGCATTGGAGAATTTCGCAAAAAATGGGAAAGTCTTGGTTCAGATTTAACCTTTCTCAAAGTCTTAAAATCTAACCCATTCCCTCACATTAATGCTTTTTGAAGCTCCTCGATAACAAAATATGCGGAAAACATTGAGACAAAAGAAGAAAATGCTGATAATCAGCATTTTCTCCTATAGTCTCAATATTTTCCATGCTATATTGTACAATAAACCCATCTTTTTCATCATTCATTTTGTCGTCTGCAGCAAGTTTCAAATTGGAGCACCATAAAATATTGTCGTCTGATAATGGGTTAAGAGAGAATTACTTCTCAATCCAAAACGCTTTCATTGCTACCCTACTGTGCCAGTATGATAAATACTGTAAGTGTGTGGCAATATATTACAATGCAGTTTTTGCGACAGGAGATATGCAGAAGCATTGCAACTCGGCAAACAGGAAACGAATACAACAGACAAATGGTGATAAATAGATGCCGAAATTATGCCGAAATAAATGGTTACTGATATATCGTCAGTTGAAGGTCAAAACCTCGTAAGTACAGCTCGGAAAAGCTAAAGGTACGATGTTTTGACCACCAACTGACAATTCTCATCTTCAGTTACCTATTTATGAAATGATTTCAACTTCTTCAATGGATTTCAGTTCAACATACAATGCACGTTCTCTCCCAATGCAAACGCATTAATGTACGCACGCACACACGTGCAGATTAACTAGCCAAGTTATACGCATAGAGCGCAATGGAAATATTCAACATTCTAAGCATACGAAAAGATCGGCTAAATGTAACATACATAGTGTAGCAGAGAATATGCATTCCAGTACATAGAAACTATGGAAGGAGAAGAAGAAACTGATGATAATCAGCATTTTTCTTCTTTTTCTTGAATATTTGTCCAAACCTTTTATCAAAGGATCCAAAGTTAGTGTTATTTGTGGGGAATGGATAATATTGTTTATCAACGAAAACCTCGTAACTACAGCTCTTACCAAGCTGTAGTTATGAGTTATTTTGTTGAAAAGCAGCTATAAATCAATAGCCATGTAGTGGTCAGTCACTGTAATGTTCAGCCCATTTGCAAGCTATATATGATAGCTGTGGTGAACTTTTGACCGATACCGCCAGGTCAGGTATTTCCTATATACATGTGTGCATTATTGACCATACATTCGTTAACCTTAACCCTTTCCGAAATACGATCCTGGTTTTTGACGCCCCTAAAAGAAAATGCTATGGAAAACATTGAGGCAGAAGAAGAAAATGCTGATAACCAGCATTTTCTCCTTTAGCCTCAACATTTTCCATGCTTTATTGCATAAAAATCGTATCTTTATCATCAATTTTGTCGTCTGCTGCAGCTTTCAAATATTGGACCACCTTAATAATTATATTGTCGTTTGGGAAAGGGTTAACCTTGTCATACTGACACTGTCATACTGAAAGTGAAGGGTAAGGTCAGGTTGTAAAATTGTGCAGGCTGATCTTGATCTATGATGCATGTTGACATGAACTTTTGACCAATTCGAGGAGGTCAGGTGTTCCCTATTACCGCGGGTTGTAGCCAACACGTTCATTATCCTTGCTTTTCAATATCGAAACAAGCAGACAGAGTAGGGTAAGGGCAGACTGCATGCATACCTAAGTTCACGGTGATCTTGTTCTATACTGTATGCCAAAGCAACTACAATATCCCGCCAGTAGCTTATATTCAAAGGTTGATATTCACATTTTCTTGTCACTTTTACACACTTTTTCAGTCTAGATGCAACTGTAATTTCTCGACTTTGATAGTACTATGGCCTACTATGCATTTCTTTTAATAAGAATCGTGAAATCGTCACGAAATGTAGATATGCCACTTTTAAGCAAAGTATTGACTAAATTTACGGAAACGCACTCTTTTTTCCTAAGTGATAGCCGAAAAACGAAAACAAAAGAAAGTTGTCTGACAATACTTTACGCAAACGACAGAGTGGTAATAACAACCATTTTCTTAATATTCCCTTTGCCAAACATGCTTTTCACGTTTGTTAAAGAACAGCTTTGGAAAACATTGAGATTAAGCAAGAAATTATTTATGATCAGCAATTTCTCCTTTTCAATTTCCACAATATTTTATTATTAGTATCATATTCACATTTTCTACTTGTTTACACCAATTACGATTGCCGTCTACAAGAACTCACCAGATGTTTCTTTCTTTGTCTTATTGAATTTAAATTGATTTTTCGATTTCTTTTTTTTTTAAATATCGCATAAATTAATTTATTCTCAAAAGCAAATCCTCATTGAACAAGAATTTTATTTTTTTTTTCGATTTTCTTTTTATTCTTTTTTTTTTTTTTTTTTTTTTTTTGCTTGTGGCTTTTTTAGATTTCAAAGTCAGTCATATAAACTAAAAATTTGAATAAATATTTATTTTATTATTTATTTTATAATTATGAATTGATATGATTATTATATCAAGAGCCAAAATATAAAATCAAAATA
The DNA here is from genome assembly GCA_963680895.1 of Fragum sueziense. Taxonomy (NCBI): domain Eukaryota; kingdom Metazoa; phylum Mollusca; class Bivalvia; order Cardiida; family Cardiidae; genus Fragum; species Fragum sueziense. The sequence goes on along the minus strand of CAVMGG010000834.1, from coordinate 19,038 downwards.
ACTGACCTGAGAGTTTGACCGGTCCGTCCGTTTATATCCGCACTAATATTGGATATGAGCACTGTGTACTACCATGCAACTTTAGTACTATATCATACAGTACATTGACACCCGTCTTACACTTCCCATCTGATACCAATCAAGTGTCGCTTTTCAACAAAAACCTCGTAACTGCAGCTTGTTTTAAGCTGCAGTTACGAGGTTTTTGTTGAAAAGCAAAACTGTGAAATACAGGCCTTCAATTACTCGTTCGTCAAACCCTATGTCGTGGGTACAGTATGTATACAGTTTTAGTTCTATATTATACAGTCCTCTACTCTCCATCTTATACCAATCGAGCGTCGCTTTTCAACAAAAACCTCGTAATTGCAGCTTAAAACAAGCTGCAGTTACGAAGTTTTTGTTGAAAAGCAGCACAAGGCTACAGACAAGAGCACGTATTGCCTTTTTGATATGCGAAATATAAGTCTAATATTAATCGTTCGTCAAACCCTATGTTGTGGGTACAGTATGTATACAGTTTTAGTACTATATCATACAGTACATTGACACCCGTCTGACACTTCCCATCTGATACCAATCAAGTGTCGCTTTTCAACAAAGACCTCGTAACTGCAGCTTAAATTAAGCTGCAGTTACGATGTTTTTGTTGAAAAGCAAAACTGTGAAATATAGGCCTTCAATTACTCGTTCATCAAACCCTATGTCGTGGGTATTGTATGTATACAGTTTTAGTACTATATTATATGTCCTCTACTCTCCATCTCATACTAATCAGGCGTTGCTTTTCAACAAAAACCTCGTAACTGCAGTTTGTTTTAAGCTGCAGTTACGAGGTTTTTGTAGAAAATCAGCACAAGGCTACAGATAAGAGCAGGTATTGCCTTTTTAATATGCAAATTATAGGCCTACTTTTACTCGTTCGCCAAACCCTATGTTGTGGATACAGTATGTATACAGTTTTAGTACTATATCATACAGTACATTGTCAACCGTCCTCTACTCCACATCTTATACCAATCAAGCGTCGCTTTTCAACCAAAAACCTCGTAACTGTAGCTTAAAATAAGCTGCAGTTACGAGGTTTTTGTTGAAAAGTAGCACAAGGCTGCAGATATAAGAGCATGTATTGCCTTTTTAATATACGAAACAATATAAGCCTAATATTACTCGTTCGTCAAACCCTATGTTGTGGGTACAGTATATACACAGTGTTAGTACTATATTATAAAAAAAAAACTCTTAAAAATTGTTTTCTACATGCGAAATATGAGCCTAATAGTACTCTTTCGTCAAGCCTTATGTTGTGGGTACAGTATGTATACAGTTTTAGTACTATATTTTATACAATACAATTACACCCGTCCTCTACTCCGCATCTGATACCAATCAAGCTACAGATAAGAGCTTTTCGGCTTTCCAAAATGCAAAATATATTCCTAACTGTACTCCTATGTTGTGGGTACTCATACTCTCGGAGACGATTCAGATGAGTGCCAACAACATATGGTTTGGATTTCAGATGAGAAAGTCAAAGTATCTACTGGCCCGTAGGAAGCAATTTCATAGGGGGGGGGGGGGGCTAAAGCCCTTGTGCTGAATATTGGGGGGGCTAATTTGGATTTTCCCAAAATTTTTAGTGGAAAATTAAGGAAATTTGGCATTTTTGGACAACTTTGGGGGGGGGGGGTAGCCCCTGCCCCCTAGCCCCCCCCCCCCCCCCCCCCCCCCCTGTTCCTACGGGCCTGATCTTCACACCCTCTTATATGCTGCTCTTGCAATTTACCTGGTCAAAATACGATGAATTATGACCTCTGGAATGCAGGAACATTCTGATGTTGCTTCTGTTTCCCATTTCCCAGACAATATCTTGTTTTGCCGTCTCTTAGTGCAAATGTTTGTGTAAACCTGGGGGAAAAGAAAAATAAAGCTAATAACCATTTTTTTACCGTTTTTCTTCAAAATTATATTCTCTGAGCCACATTGCGCTCAAATTATATAACGAAGAACATCCATAAATGAGCCGGGATCTGGAAAACGTCCCTTATAGCATTTCTAAAATTTGAGTTTGAAGATCAACCTGTTGCCAAATGCAGTCCAATATGCACCCATGCTTCTCTCTGTAAGTTACTACAGGTCATGAAGAAGCTATTGGAGAACAACATGGATCCTGATCAGACTGTGCGTATGCACAGGCTGATCTGGATCTATGTTGGGCTCAAAAGCCTTAAGGGACGTTTTTCCAGATCCTGGCTCATTTGTAAGTTTGCTGCTGATTTTAAATAGGAGCAGTCTAATATTCCATCGTATTGGGGATGTTTAAAGACAATCAGGAACATTCTTTCATAGCTTTATGCCAGATTAACCGATGCTACAATTAACACTTCTCAAATAAGACATTTTCACGTCAGATATAATTGAGCCAGGATCTGTAAAACGTCCTGTAAGGATCTTGGGCCCAACATGGTTCAAGATCAGCCTGCATATACATGCAGTCTGATCATGAATCATGTTGGTCTCCAATAGCTTCTCCATGACCTGTAGCAATTGTAAGACAGCAACATTGATCCCGGTCATACTTCACTTAGCCACAAGCTGATTGTGAAACACAACTGTATCAAAATTAGTGCTATAGGGGACATTTTATCCAGATCCTGGCTAAATATTGCAAATGTTTGGGACAAATTCAGTTCAGACAGAAGAAGAAAATGCTGATAACCAGTTTTCTGATTTTGCCTCAATATTTTCTGTTCTTCATTGTGCATTAACCATAATTATATTTATAAACATGCAATTTGTTGTCTTTTGTTCAGCATTAAAATATGAACAGTCTGATTTCTTTCTGCTTGGGGAACAGTTGATTGGTCAAATTAAGTTGATAAATGACCTCTGGCACACAGAAACACTGTGTCACAGTTAGAGAAATATATGAGAGAAAAAAACCGCAAGAAATTCTTTCAATTTTCACAACATTTTCTGCCCAGAAACTATTAAAGAATCCACCAACTTAAAAATGCCGTCTGCAACTACTTCAAATTTGGACAACCATATTAATTTGTGGTTTGGGAACCTGGTATATGAAACAAGGCATATTAAAGCATATTGAACCTTTTCCAAATAAAAACATTTTAGATCCGTTCAACTTGAAAACTGTCGACAATAACAAGAGTGACTCCTAGACCGTGAACATACAATGACCCGTCAAGCAAAGGGGAACATTCTGGAAAATAAGAAAACTATCGATCCTAATCAAATTGCCTAGTCTTCAGAGTCGAAAATTTTCACCCCAACTTACTTTTATGTGTCTAGATTGTTTTTCCCGTCTTACTGTATATCGTCGCTTTTCAACAAAAACCTCATACCTACAGCTTGTTAAAAGTTTTGACTGTTAGAGCAATATTTTTTTCATCTTTTCAATTTACACTTTCATTTGGTAGTCGTATACAGATTCTTTGAAATTAAAATACATTGTAGTCTGTAAATCAAATATACGGTATTATAGCTCTGTCCATACCTTTCCCCAAGAGAATAGTAAACCAGGCCCCTGTTTCTCGAAAATACCCAAGTACGTTCTCATGCTCAAATCTGAGCACCGTGCTCAAATCGCACGAAATCAACGTGAACTTAAATTGAATACCCTTCAACGTTGGAGAGTATTCCTTTGAAAATGAGCATGTCCTCATGAGTATGTACTTAAGTTTTTTCGAGAAACCGGGGCCTGGGATCCGTATTATCAACGATTGTATGACAAATTCACAATTTTGATTTTAACCCGTATACCAATTGGTCGGAAATCGTTGATAACAAGGACTACTGATTTTGACGTCCCTTGTAAAGCTTGGGGACACTGCTTTAGCACGTCTTAATGTGACACATGGAAATGGCTTCTTTATTATTGTTGTTGTTGTGTTTTTGTCTGTTCGTTTGTTTTCCAGGGAATATTAGCACGTCTGTTTCACTGATGACTATATTTGGACGTTCTCCGACAGTCAGTAATTTAATAAGTCAAACGGAAAATGTGTGCGTGACCGTGTCTTAAATGTCCGTGTGACCAGGTCTTCACATACATTTAACTTAGGGTCAGCAGACAATCTTGACATTTAGATTTGTTAAAGATATACGAGATAGGCTTGAACTGTAGATATGTCAAGGTGGAGATTGTGCATCGTGGGATGGATAACGACTACGGACAAAATAATCTCGATTCTGGTAAGATATTTTGCAATAACATTCTATTTCTTCATCAATTTTCAAACGGTTTGTTGCATGTACCACGGCTTATTCAGCTCTTTAATAGGATATAAAACTCTTGGTACGTTTCCCAAAATATTGACCAAACCGAACAAAAAAGCGAAATGATAACAACTACGACCAAATTAGCCCCGCTTCGGATAAGAAACTTTGCAATTACTTTCTAAATTCTGCGTCAATTTTCAAGCGGTTTGTTGCATGTACCCCGTCTTACTGGGCTCTTTCCTCAGATATATGAATTATTCGGGGACTAATTGGACTTTACCAAAAAAAGATGATCCAAACTGGCCAGAAAAACGATCAGAACGTTTTTGTCGTTTGCCTGTTCGATTGGGGGTAATTTTCTGGAAACACCACAAGGATTTCATAGACAAGTCATATATCTGAGGAAAGATCTAAATAAAGCGGGGTACATACATCAAACCGCTTGAAAATTGACGTCGATATATGAAAGTTATTGCACAATTTCTTACCTGAAGCGGGGCAAATATGTCCGTATTTGATACCCATCCCATGATGCACTCTCCTCCGTGTATAGCCTATGAGTTTACAATTTTTAACAATATTTTCCCGCATTATAAGCATTTTAAAAAAGAGCAGACGGCCTTACCTTTTCAGAACCCTTATGGAAAAAAGCTTGTGAAAACATTAAGACAACAGAAGAAATTGTAACACTTGGTAATCCGCATTTCTTCTGCGGCCTCAAAATTCTTTGTACTGCAGAAAAGTGATACTTTTTGTCTTTAAACAAGAAGTTTATGGTAATATGGTTAAAACAACAAAACTGTAGTTGTCTTATTTTTATCAGAAGAGGACAAGGCATTACACTAGATTTTAATTGAAAAGAAAACATTATTATGTACGAACATGGTATGAAAACATTGAAGAAAAAAGAAGAAAGTGTTGGTGTCAGTATTTTCTTCCAGGTTTTCTTCTGAAGCCCTTTATCAAATAAGAAAGTAAAAAAGTACGTATAAAATTTATGTAAGATTGTATATTAAAATTAAAACACCATTAATATAAAGTATAGATATATGACATCGCGAATACATTGATTATGAATAAAAATAGATCTAGTTCATAAATAAAATGGCCGGCCTTTTCTACCTTTGCCTCAAAATTTCCTGTACTTTATTATACATAAGTCTTGTCATTCTTAACATATATATACTGAGAGGCAAAAATAAGTATACACCCTAGTTCTTCCACGTATTCCAAGAAAACGATGTATAGATTATTACGATTTCTAAACGCCACTGATAAAGGTCGTTTGTTTTATGTACATTTCTTCGCCTACCCGTCTATCTGTCCTTCCTTCCGTTGCGAAGGTTTTTTCCTATAATACAGCGGCATCGAAAAAGGGGATTTGGGAAATAAATTAACACAATAATTCACGTTGACACAAACCCTACATTTATGAACGGATTTGGATAAAATGTTCGCAGAAAGAGCCTAGTTACCTAGGACCATGCGTATATTGTTAGTGCTTTCCATATTATGATGCGTCATGGCAAAAGGGGGCTTGATGCAAACAAGTTATCTGATATTACTCATTCTAAATTTATAGACGGATTTTGATAAAATTTGCACAGGATGTTCCTATGCTACCTGAATAAGTGTATATTGTGTCACGTTTCTTTCGTATTACGCTGCGTCATAGAAAAATGGGTCTTAATGGCAAAAATAGGTATGTTGATCATTTTCTACCAGCCACCGAGAATTGTGTTATGATGTTAGAGAAAATTTAACGTTGTGATTTGTTGTGATAATTGATAAAGAATTCCAATAAGGATTAACAGCAATATTTGATGCTCCACTAAGTCGCACGTGCAAAATTTGCAAGATCGGAATGTAGCAAGAATACAGGTAGTCAAGCAATTTGAGGTAAAATTTAACAACACAGCATTTTTGGTCTATGGGTAGGGATTAATAGTGCAAAATTTTGAGTCGATATGATTGAAATTAAGAGAGATATCGAAAATCAAAAAGTGTATACTTTCTTTTGCCTCTCAGTATATTTTCATCAGCTGCATATACTTTCTAATTCGACCACCCTATTTTGTCATTTGGGAAAAAGACAACGCATTACACTAATAGTGAACACAGATTAAAGTTGACAAGAAATGTGCCATTAATACAAGACAGACAAAAACTTTGCCAAGAACTAGAAATAACGTCGTTAACCCTTTCCTCAACAGCAACATTACGGTGTACTTTTTGATAGCTGTTTCAGACGACAAAATAGAGGCTCATAAAGATAAGATCTATATACAATATAGTACAAAAATATTGAGAAAAGGAAAATATTGACATTTTCTTCTTTTGTGTAAATGTTTTCCCGATCCTCTTTTATAGTTACGTTTATACGAGACTTTAAAACTGGGACTTTCTTGGAAGGGTTTCCCAAACAAGGCCTGGATTTGTCTAATAGAGATGGCTTTTGAAAACATTGAGGCAACAGGAGAAATTGCTGATAATCAGCAATTTCTCCCTTTGCCTCTATTTTTCCATGCTGTGATGTACATATCCCTTTTACCAAATAACACTCATTCTGCTGTATGCAACTCCCCTTAACCTGGAACAGATAAAAATTTTGCCGTTCTGGAAAGGATTACACCATGCTAATATCTTTGTTTTTTATCACGTGATTTCCTCCCGCTTTTCGGCGTTTTTCGATCGGTACAAGTCGGTAAATCGTCTAATGACTGCTGACTTTTGGCGATTTCCTCCATAGATAACAAATCATTTCCTTCCTTTTCAACGCATCCACAAATCACGATTAATCTATACAAACCAAGAATCAGAGCCAAAAGGTTCTGTAATGAGAAGAAAATTGTCAGATATTGGTACATTTTAAGTTTTTTTATGGCGTAACAACGCACGAATAAGAAGGGACCATCTTGCATAAAGAACACCATTAGTATAGAAAACATTTCCGACTTGTCGATACTTTCCGTCTTGGACTCGCCGCTGTTCGGATCGATCGTGGATTTCCGGATGTGACGTCGTAAGATGGGCATGAAATATCAATTAAACCTAAACTTATTCGCTTTAATACTTGAATGGATAATCATTTTAAATGATATTGAAGTTAAAGTGTATTTGAAACAAAAATATTGAGGAAAAAGAAGAAAATGCTGAAATCAGCATTTTCTTCTTTTTCTTCAATATTTTCAAGAGCGTTCTAAGGACATATCATACATGTACTTTGCATAATTGCACAATACACATTAAAATTGGCAAGAAATAATGTTCTTCTTATCACAAAAGAAAAAAACAACACCGTTTTCCCAAGAAGCAGAAAAATGTTGTGAAATAAAGCTAATATCTTTGTTTTTTATTGTAAACGTGATTTCCTCCCGCTACTCGGCGTTTTTCGATCGGTACAAGTCGGTAAATCGTCTAATGACTGCTGACTTTTGGCGATTTCCTCCATAGATAACAAATCATTTCCTTCCTTTTCAACGCATCCACAAATCACGATTAATCTATACAAACCAAGAATCAGAGCCAAGAGGTTCTTTAAAGAGAAGAATATTGTCAGATATTGGTACATCTTAAGTTTTATTATGGCGTAACAACGCACGAATAAGAAGGGACCATCTTGCATAAAGAACACCATTAGTATAGAAAACATCTCCGACTTGTCGATACTTTCCGTCTTGGACTCGCCACTATTCGGATCAATCGTGGACTTCCGAATGTGACGTCGAAATGTGAAGGTGTTGGTGATGACAAAATTTGGTCCGAAGTAAATGAGCATAAAATATCAATTATACCAAACGTTATTCGCTTTAATACATGAATGGATAAACGTTTTAAATGATATAGAGGTTAAAGTGTATTTCAGACAAAAATATCGAGGAAAAAGAAGAAAATGCTGAATTCAGCATTTTCTTCTTTTTCCTCAATATTTTCAAGAGCGTTCTAAGGACATAACATGCTGTGCATTTAATTGTAAATGAACATTAAAATTGACAAGAAATATAATGTTCTCCTAGACACAAAAGAAAAAAACGACACCATTTTTCCAAAGAAGAAGAAAAATGTGGTGAAATCAAGCTAATATCTTTGTCTTTTATCACGTGATATCCTCTCGCTACTCGGCGTTTTTCGATCGGTACAAGTCGGTAAATCGTCTAATGAATGTTGACTTTTGGCGATTTCCTCCATAGATAACAAATCATTTCCTTCCTTTTCAACGCACCCACAAATCACGATTAATCTATACAAACCAAGAATCAGAGCCAAAAGGTTCTTTAATGAGAAGAAAATTGTCAGATATTGGTACATCTTAAGTTTTATTATGGCGTAACAACGCACGAATAAGAAGGGACCATCTTGCATAAAGAACACCATTAGTATAGAAAACATTTCCGACTTATCGATACTTTCCGTCTTGGACTCGCCACTATTCGGATCAATCGTGGATTTCCGGATGTGACGTCGAAATGTGAAGGTCGTCGTCACGACAAACGTAAACTGGAGAAGGCTCCATGACCAGACGCCAAGCACGCCGTACAAAAAATGGGTGTCGGCACGCACGAGGTCCTCTGTTAGAATCTCAGAGAAGTCTAGAATATCGGCACTTATGGCGGAGTACATGATGAGAAGTTGTGAGAGTGAATTACGGTCTATACGTCCTCTAGGCAGCAGCCAGCGACATAAAATAATGATAAACATCATTGACTGCTCCAACAGATCAGTTAGCACGTCCTCCTTCACTGGCACCTAGGTTAAAAGAAAAAATAAAATGGTTGGCTTGATAATAATAATTGCAACACAATTGCATGAAGATTTGGCTTTACCATGTCACAAACCAAACGCATGTAATGCATTCCAGATTCGAGGAGGTTCAGGCGTCCTTTTTGGGGTATATGAATAAAAAACGTTGTTCCTGTGTATGGGAATGGAAATATATTTGCGGTCTGCAAATACAATTTGCGCGTGGTCTTAATTTTCAAATAAAAAAATTTGTGTAACCACAAGATCAAGAGATCAAAAGCAGACTGTTTTCTAAAGAAAATATGGTTATCCGAAATATCAAACTGGTCCATTTTCCCAGATCCCGGATCTTGAATGTATTGTTCTAAGGGAGACAAGTATGATAATAACTCATTTTAAAGCCTACTCCCCCTGCATTGACATTTATTACTAGACAGCCCTGGCGGTCTGGAAGCGCTCCACAGGCCCGACTGTTTGTCTTGTTGAATGCAATTTCAAAGGTTCAGGCTGCGCAAACAAGCAAATGCATGACCAAGCTGAAAATTACAAGCAAGTTAGATCGTACAGTCAGTAAGATTCTGTGAAAGTTACGTATTGATTAATCAATGCTAATGGTTGTAAACGTGAAAATAAAGCCGAAAATGGCAATTTTGTCAATTTCAAGGGCATATAACTCATGATATAAAATTCAGATCAAGCTGAAAATTATGCCAGGGCAAGATCTTTTAGTCACCATCATTCTGTACTAGTTTTTTGTTGATTGGTCAATATTTGTAATTGCTAGAGTGAAAACAATGTCAAAATAAAGCCGAAAATGGCAATGTTGTCAATTTCAAGGGCACATAACTCATGATATTAAATTCAAACAATCTGAAAATTATATCAAGGCAAGATCTTATGGTCACCAACATTCTGTACAAGTTTTGTCGTGATTAGTCAATATTTGTAGTTGCTAGAGGGAAAACGAAGTAAAAAAAAGAGCCGAAAATGGCAATTTTGTCAATTTCAAGGGCACATAACTCAAAATGTAAAATTCAGATCAAGCCGAAAATTATATCAAGGCAAGATCTTATAGTCGCCAACATTCTGTCATAGGTTTGTCTTGATTGGTCAATATATGTAGATTTTAGAGTAAAACTAAAGTCAAAACCAGCTATTTTTTAGATTCAAGGGCAGATAACTCAGGTTATTCTGATTGAATCCAAATTCTTTGAAGGAATCTGAGAGAGGGTCACCCAATGATCCTTCCTGTGAAGTTTGATTGAAATCCATCCAGTAGTTTCTGAGAAGAAGATTTTTAAAGAAAAAGTTTACGGACGGACGGACGCACGCACGCACGGACGCACAGACGCACGACGGACACACCGCCATGACAATAGCCCGCTGGCCTGACAGCCAGTGGAGCTAAAAATTAAGTTCCATATCATTTGTTAAATATCAATTTTAATCTAACCATTTCCAAAACCTGATTTGGTTTTGACGTCTCTAAAAGAGAATGTTTGGTATAACATTGGAGCAAAAGAAAATGATGGCAACTAGATTTTTTGTCTCGATATTGTCTGTGCTATAAAACAGACATGCAGAAATCACACCTTTATCAAAATCATTTTTTTTCGGGTCTCTGGTTATAATATTATTAGAAAATGCTGAATATCAGCATTTTTTTTGTCTCAATATTGTCTCTCATATGAGCATTTTCTAATATAGACGTCGAGATGAGGTCTTGTTTGGGAAAGGGTTAAATCGATCGTGCCCCACATAAACACTTAGCACAGTTCATATATCAGGCAGAAAGTTGTCTATGGCCGTGGATCTTTTGGGATAGAAAACTTTGTGGGAAATTAAGAAATTGCTTGTCACAAGCAATTCCTTCATTTCCCACAAAGTTTTCCAAATCTTATAATAAATATACATTATCTTGTGGATTGTTAAGGGGGAATGCTCCAGTTTTTTGGAACACTCGGTCATTACTGTGGTAAATTAAAAGTTTCGTACCAATATGTTTCGCTACCACATTTTCAATAATATAACACATCATTACAATTTTCCATTTTCGACGGTAAAAGTGTATTTATTATGCGAAACTGATTTCCTCAAGATGGAAACCGATTATTTAGAGCAAGACAGTCGTAAGTGTGTATGCAGTTACCACTGTTTTGCGTCATTTTATTCATGTGTAGCTGATAAAAAATGCTGTAATTCACTAACAAGTGCGCTGACCTATACATTTTCTTTTTGGATTATTACCAGGACGTGTTACTTAATACAAAATTTTAGGGAGTTTTATCAAATTCTATTATGTAAAACATGAAATATTTCCAAAAATGTGCAAATTTTGACATAAAACACTCCAGCTTCGTTGATCTAACCGAACACGTAAACATGCTGTTTTATACATTTACGCGTCTATAATTTAGCATATATTTTTGGTTTTCTGTTCTTATTAAATGCAAGACGTTACTTTAAATTCGTTTTGGGGACTAAACTACAAATATACAGCATTTTATTAGCATTTTAGTGACCTTGGACAGGTGCAAGAAATTGTGCATTTTTTCGATGTAGGGGTATGTGATACGAATGTCTATAAAATTTGATACGAATGTCTATAAAATTCAAACAAGATCGCTGACCATCCATGTTTATTTCATTTTTCAATTGGTAGGCCTAATAACATGTAATTTCAACATACAAAATATAAATAAATTCTATTATTGAGAAAAATTTAGGAAACTGGAGCATTCCCCCTTAAAAAGCGTCAATATGTGGGAATGGCTTAAATCGATCGTACCCCACATTAACACTCACCACTGTTCCTATATCCGGTAGAAAGTTGTCAAAAGCCGTGGATCTTTTGGGGTAGAAAACTTTGTGGGAAATAAAGAAATTGCTTGTCACAAGCAATTTCTTCATTTCCCACAAAGTTTTCCAAAGCTCATAATAAAATATCTTGTGGGATGTTAAAAAAGTGTCAAAATATGGGGATGGCTTAAATCGATCGTGCTAGCACCCAAAACACTCACCACTGTTCCTATATCAGGTAGAAAGTTGTCAAAAGCCGTGGGTCTTTTGGGATATAAAACTTTGTGGGAAATCAAGAAATTGCTTGTCTCAAGCAATTTCTTCATTTCCCACAAAGTTTTTTAAAGCTTATTTCTTGTAGATTGTTAAAAGGCGTCAATATGTGGGAATGGCTTAAATCGGTTGTGCTCCTAAAACACTCACCACTGTTATTAAATCGGGTAGAAAGTTGTCAAAAGCCGTGGAGCTGTTGGAGGTACCAGTAACGTTTGTAGCATTCAATGTGTGTTGTGTCAGAAAGCCGGGATTCAGTCTTAGTACCCAGATAGTGGGTACAATAGTCCCGAGATACACCATAAATGGTGTGCAAAACCTGCAATAGTGAAATGAGTAAAGAAATGTGACCCATCACACTCAACGGGACCTACATGTATACCAGGTAGAAAGCTGTCTATTGCCTTGGAGCTGTAGGAGGAACCAGTCACGTTTGTAGCAATAGTACCCAGATACGCCATAAAGGGTGTGCAAAACCAGCAATAGTGAAATGAGTAATAACAGTTGACACTGTTGACACTGGTTATGTCGACGTCAGTTAAAGGTTTGGGAAATGGCTAAATAATCCGTGCCCAACAAAACACTTAAAGGCCTACCACTTTTTCTAGCATTTTCTATTAGGAACATTTGCGTGTTGAGTCATAAAGCCGGGGTTCAGCCTCAATACCCAAATGGTGGGTACAATAGTTCCGAGATACGCCATAAATGGTGTGCAAAACCTGCAATATGTATTGTTGGCGCAAGATCGTATGGCACATGTTTACATTTTGTCAAAGTGTAAACAAAACAGTACGTGTTGTATAAAAGATGAATAGGCCTACATTCTTTATAAGTAGTGATGTAGACATGTTGAAATGTAGGTATGTGATAGAGCGGTCTGTTCACTGTTCCGAGTTTTCTGCCTTTCATCGAAAAATGTTTTGTTTACATTTGAACAAAACGTAAACATGTGCTATACGATCTTGCGCCAACAATAAATAAGTAAGGAAATTAAAATATGTGACCGGTCGCATTAGAAAAACATTATGAGACATGGGAAAATTATCGACCCTAGTCAGTCTGCGCAGTTCCCTTCTCACTTTAATATGATTTCATGAATTAAGAATGTCTTCCCTGTCTTACTATCATAATGTTCATTTCTCAAGTACAGCCTTTGGTTGACCTCTGCTGAGTCATATCCGGTTGTCGACTTTTGATAATGAACTTTTTGTAAGCTTGACGAGTCACAAGTATAATATATACATTTAACAGGGGCGGATCCAGGATTTTCGGTTAGGGGGGGGGGGGCGTAACATCATAAAGTTGGATACGTCCGAAAACGCCGTACATACAGATTATTAAAGCTATATTTACATCAGCTTTAAACGTAAACTATGATATGTCTTATTTCTATTCTCATGACATTTTAAAAGACAAAATATTTTAATAAAGGAATGATAGTATAATTTCAAGGATATACACGTAGATATAAACTTGTGATCAAATTAAAAAGCTCAATCGCAATAGCCAGAACTCCATTAATGAAAAAGCACGTGTTATTTTCCATTATTCTCGTTTATCGCCACATTATTTCTATTGGTGTGCGTGATGGGGAGGGTTTGGGAGGGGTGTCCCCTCCCTTCGTGTGAGAAAATTTTCAAAAAGAAAGACGAAATGGTGCAATTTCCGGAACATCCAGACCTATTTAATTGTCTCTTAAATAGGCCTATATCATAGGCCTATACTGGCCAGTATTGCATAAACCATATCTATATCTACAATTTATCATAGGTGACACAATTTTTCGGGTGTTTTTTACACCATGATACATATTGGTGTGCCAGTTGGGGAGGGTTTGGGAGGGTTGTTCCCTCCCTCTGCGCCAGATTTTTTTTTAAGAAAGACGAAATGGCACACTTTCTGGGACATGCAGACATATTCCTTTGCCTCTTAAATAAACCTTTAACGTATAATGGTATATCATATCTAAACTTACAAATTAATTTGCAGAGGCAACACATATATTTTTTCGCCATGATTCATATTGGTTTTTATTTTTGGGGAGGGTTTGGGAGGGGTGTCCCCTCCCTCCGTGTGAGAAAATTTTCAAAAAGAAAGACGAAATGGTGCAATTTCCGGAACATCCAGACCTATTTAATCGTCTCCTAAATAGGCCTATATCATATATTGCATAAACCATATCTATATCTACAATTTATCATAGATGACACAATTTTTCGGGTGTTTTTACACCATGATACGTATTGATGTGCCTGTTGGGGAGGGTTTGGGAGGGGTGTTCCCTCCCTCTGCGGGAGAATTAGTTTAAAAAGAAAGACGAAATTGCGTAATTCCGGGACATGCAGACCTATTTATTTGTCTCTTAAACTAGCCCATATCTAATATTGCAAGACCATATCTAAACCTACAAATTAACACAGACAACAGAGTTTTTTGTGCATTTTTGCACCATGTTTCATATTGATGTTCCTATTAATTCGGTCGGCACAATTCTTTCAGCCAATCAAAAACGTCGTCAGCGGACCTGCACTCATTCGGTGGAGGTGAAATCTTCGGTCTTTTTCGTTGAAGCATTACCAACTTTCAGCATTAATATCTCGACGACTACGCCTGATTATTAAAAATGCGTTGGTAATTAGAATGTTTAAATCACATTCTTTAAAGAAAGAGTTTTGTTTATGAATTTTAACGATGGATTTTTGAAATAATCTGCCTCAAAATTGGTATCCCGTAACGATAAAGACCGAGGAAGTACCCTCGATGAAAAAATGAAAGTGAGGCTATGACGTCATGCCGACTAATTCTATGGAGGAGGGTGTCCCCTCCCATCGTGTGAGAATTTTTTTAAAAAAAGAAAGACGAAATGGCGCGATATCCGGGACATTTAGACCTATTTCTTTGCCTCTAAAATAAACCTATATCTAATATTGCAATACCATATCTACGTAAACCCACAAATTAATTAACAGAGGTAATTGAGTTTTTTAGTGTTTTTTTTTTCACCATGTTTCATATTGGTTTTCCTGTTGGGGAGGGTTTGGGAGGGGTGTCCCCTCCCTCCGTGTCAGATTCTTTTTTAAAAGAAAGACAAAATGGCGCAATTTCCGGGACATGCAGACCTATTTCTTGTATAGATTTACTTTGACTGTGAATAATTTCGTTTTTTATGTTAAAAGAAACTTCCTCAAAAATGCATTTTTCAAAGAACTTGTAGGCCTATCTAGTAAACGCCGGATCCGCCGTCGATGGGGTAAAACGGTTTATAAAGAGTACTTAGAAATAAGACATCGATTAATCAACGCCTCGGTTGAAAAAAGCGGAACGGTTGGGGGAGGGATGTTGGCCTTTAACTGCTTAAAGTTAAAAATTATCCACAATTCGAGGGCTGTTATAGGTTTAAAACGAAATCGGTTAAGCCTCAGTGACTAGGCCTACTTGTCGGCGATCATATTAATATTACCCACTTTGTACAAATCGCCGATGTTTTTTTTTTTTTTTTTTTTTTTTTTTTTTTTTTACCATTTTCTGTCATTTGAATGTCGTCGTATCATACTGATAGATTTGTCGTTCACATATTGCAATTTTATCTTTTCCATGCAGGCGCTTGTCAAGGTCTCGGCCGATTGCCCGGTTATACGATGCTGACAAACCAAATTAAATAGCGACATCCGGGTGTCGCTTTTATTTGACCATTTGACAAAACAGACCCACCCCTTTGAACACACACTGGCGTCGGTCTTACTACATATCAGCCAAAGAAAATGGGAAAACACCGACATTATCAGAGTCATTGTCATAAATTGATTATTATAAGTTCGATGAAATTTCTAACTTTGACTTTATCTGTTCTTTGATAGCCACCGTTCAAAAAAAAAAAAAAAAAAAAAAAATCTGGCGATTTTAGGGGGGGGCGCGCGCCGCTTCCGCCCCCTCTAAATCCGCGTATGTTTAACATCCGTTATATCGACATAAGTTAGGTCGGATGAATGTTTAACTCGAAGTGAAACCCGGCCCTGTCCTCATCAATGGAAATATTTTGAAATGAATATGATCATTCAGTTATAAATGTATTAAGAAAAAGGAGAGAAATTGCTCGAAACTATATTTCAATTCTACTTTATTTCAATTAGGAACGTAGGCCTATTAACCAACACGGTGGGTAACCCACGTGACTTTTGGGAAGCGTTCACACCGAAAAATCATCCACTTCAATGATGTTTTGTTTAATTTCTAATCTTATTCTCTACGGCTTTTGACGATATAAAGTGCACCGTACGCGAATTTGAGAGGGTCATTCCTGAGTCTAAATCACTCTGCACCAAATTCCATGGTTTCTTCAAACATTCAAGCGAATGGATTAATTTTGAATGTTTTAAGAAACCATGTGATTTGGTGCAGAGAAAGCTAGAACTGGGGATGAATCTCTCAAAGATGACCCCATGACTGGTGCCTGTCAGATGTTACTACATGTTAGTTAACACCGGATTTTAAATAAATAACTCACCGCTTCCACTCCAGCCCGGACCTACAATGTAGGATAATCCCCGTTTCTGTGAAAAACGCCAGAAAACTGACGCCAATCATAATGTAGAAGTTCTTGTTGACGTAAGACGCCAGGTAGATGGCTACCCAGGAATGGCCGCACAATATCACGCGCGCCAACAGCGCACGCAGAATCTTCCGCCATTTGTGAAAACTGGACCGGAACATGAGTTCTTCTGTCGATCTAGACGCTGCTATCTTCACTTTTGCCATTTTAAACACCGTAATTGTTAATAAAGCTATTTATTAATATTTATATTGCCTAAGTATTTAAAAAAAATGTCTAATAATTGTAGATCTATTACCCGGTATTATACATTCTACATTTCAGATCTCACTATTTAAGATGTCTTTAGATAACGCTTCACAAAACCAGATATTAAAATATCTATGCCTCATTTTTTCACATAAACATCATCTGCATCCTGAATCTCAACTATTGTGTTTCATTTCCTTGTCCAAATGTTGTAGCGCGCGAACGATAGTGAAGGAGCAAAGTAAAATGTCCGCAAAACGAGAGTTGTCAATTTTAAATACAAACCCTCGGTGGAGACATAAAATGTATTCTATGAATGAGTTTGCAAAACCAAAAATCACCCAAATTTTCTTAATAACTATCTATTTCCTTTTTTGGGCACAACACAAGATACAATCACCATCACTTACTGTGAAACGATTAGCCACTTAAGAGGGTCGTGTTAAAGGGAGATGGAAGGAATTCATAATCGAATGTTCGTGCCACATTAACTACGTCATACCAACTTGAATGTCAATGTGGCTGGCTTAAGATAGACGGGCTAGCTTGACGAATAGTCAAAATGGTCCTATAGAAATCTTTGAAATTCTAAAAAATTACAACTTACAATATTGTAACCACCCTTAATAGGCTTCATCGCAAACGTTTTCTGCGTATCTTCGATCATTTCAGATAGCGCTCACATTTAACGTAGGCCTATACAACCCATCATTAGCACCAAAGAGCCAGAGGCGAAATTTGAAATGTGCCATTAAATCCTATACTGTGTTATATTTCCATTCCAAAAACAAAACATAAGCATTTTGAACGGTTTATAATTTTGAATTAATGCATAATCATGGAAATATTTAACAAAAATGTTATAAATTACTTCCCTCGCATATGAATATAGTGTAAAAAGATATTTGTAAATCATTTTCTTCTTGAAGCATAATCTTGAAATCCGGCACGGTGAATCAACTTATTTGAAGTGTATTTACAAGTGTGCGTAACTTAATGCATGTCCCATGGCTAGAAAGTGGTGTTTTTAATGATGGGTCATATATCTGAACTTGGCTTTTTCTATTTTGAAAAGTGTGTTAAAAAGCGTCATTGTTTGGGAAAAGGTTAAATTGTAGGGGAGAAGAAAATGCATAAGATCCACATTTTTAGATAATTCAAAATGAAAAGAGTTTATTTGAAGAAATTAACCATTTATTCTTGTAGAAAATTGCCATGCAATAACATTGACAAAACCCTAATGAAAAACAACAACAACAAAAACCGTTGATTATCTTTTTGCGATGGTTTGCATTCAACTAATGAACTACCGTTTTTCCCCCCAGTTACGTAATATATTAGATACATTGGTCCTTTCTGCATGGTGAGAATCAAATGATGAGTGGAAATTAATTGATTGCAAATTTATCACGATAATTTACCCTTTCCCAAACAAGTCCTGGTTTTTGACGTTCCTAACAGAATTGGCTCCAGAAAACATTGAGACAAAAGAAGAAACTGCTGATAACCAGTAGTTTCTCCTTTTGTCTCAATATTTTCTTGGCTATATTTTTCACAAAAACATTTTTTTTTTCAACATTTATCTTGTGGTCTGCAGCAGCTTTTGAATTTGTCAACACTAAAATTTTGCTGTTTGGGAAAGGGTTAACCGGATCTTCCTAAACGAGCAACACTTACAGTCTCTTGTGTTTCATCCTGGTGACCAATATATCGTCGATGTTATTGCTAAATCTCGTATCTCCAGCTTTAATCAATCTGATACGAGGTTTTGCAATAACACCGACGATATAAAACTGTTGACGCATCGCGCTAAAATTAGGCTTAGCTAAAAATGCTCAATCCATTCTCTCGTATTGATGCTTTTTGGCGCCCCACAAGTTACAGACTTTGGAAAGCGTTGTGGAAAATGGTCTGTGACAAGTAAATTCTTCATTCCCTACAATGTTTTCTATTCAGAAAGACCAAAATATCGATGCCTTAGAAGAAGAAGGGCGTAAGTGAAAAAACATTGTTTTGAGAAAACTTGAAAAACAGTTTTATTTCAAAAAGAAAAAAGCATAAAACGACCTTTTTCTTAAGCCAAATTGGTCAACATGATAAGTTCAAATGTCTATGAAATTTGCGACATATTTAGAGCTTGAAATGCCATTTCCAAAAATGTATGCATCGTAAAAGGTCCTAAGTACCACTTA